>JBCAUG010018401.1:0-10808 GCA_038406175.1 Haplosyllis leylae
CAAACTCCCGAGGAAATTCAGTGTCTGACTAAGCCCTGATGTAAAAGAATTAGGGGCAGAGAAAGAAGAAACTGTCAACATTGTGAATGGGTTCACACAAGATTTTACTTTTTACAGCATTGACAATAGTTTTGAGAGCAGTTTTTTGTTGCTATTTTCTTGTGACATCATATGATTTCCTCCCTGTTTTTCACTTGCATTGGACCAGAGGAACCAGTGATTACTTATTGAAGTAAATCACATTGCTTACGGTTGAACAAATGCACGCAATGGAATGCCTCATCGAGGATTTCACTGTAGTTATTTTGACACATAGTTCGCAGGATGATGATTTGTTTTTAAATCCCTACCCGTAATGCTTTTAGTGTTTCAGTCATCAACGATGTCAACATCCTCATCAGGATGATACTTCCAATAATTTGGTACAAAACATACAAAAGATATCCCGTTGTCTCCGTAAGTTGATGCTCATTTGGTGAATAACACACAGTATCAGTGTCATTTAGGCAAAAGTTATTGACTGCAAGTAAAGTATTTACGGTACAAATTACCGAAGAACTGGCTTTAAAGATTATCTTGGGAATACACGTTATGTCATGTAAATACTTTTTTCTAAAGTTCTCATTTTCAGTGGTAATTCTACAAAGAGACGTATTCTTGATTGAATTCTCGTTTTCAGACAAGTTTTCCAATCATTTTCACTTTTCTCTAAAGTATTAGAAACTTTACATGGCATATGAGCTTTAAGTTCACGAAACTATGATCAAGTGGTTACACACGAAAACGTTTACCTATGACATCGGCATTACTGTAGGAAACGTCTCCAAGAAGCATCCAAAAGAGTGACAGTAAAGTGTCGTACAAACTGAAAGTCATAGTTAAGAGAATGTCAAAACAGCTTTTTACTCAATGTGTTATTGTTGTGTCATTAAAAACCAGGCTCTAAAGACGAAGGAAAGGTTCAAGATTACTGGCACAAACGTCAAAGAGCAAGGGAAGTTGTGTCATTTGATTTACTTATAGTAAAGACAAATCAATCTTGAGATAATTTGAACAAATTAATCCTAGATCCAATATTCATAGACGGGATTGGACCATGCTGTCATCCACGTTCTACAAAAGAATATAAAAACGTTCCTATTTTCTTGTAATCCCTGCTTGCAACTTCCCCAGCAGAGTAACTGGGTCAATATAAGCATTTCGTTACCTGCTGAAAGCTATTGGTTGTGTTTCTGTTTCCCCATTTTCCTCACGTTCCATTCCCGAGTAGTAGTCATAAAGTCTGGACATCCCTGTAGAAAGCGATTGAAGTGTGTGTGGGTGTGTGATGGTATTTTGTATATTTTGACGTTACTTCCGCATATGGACAGGCTTTTAAATAGGTTTTGACTATGGAAAATTACATTACCGAATGTAAAAGCCACCAGGATGACCGAGTAAATTATTAGCGTTTTGGAGATTTCCAATATCATGTAGGCGAACGACAATTGAAGCGGTCCAAAAGACTAAACAAAAAGAGGGATAAATATGTAGTGAGCAGAAATAGATAAATATGTAGTGAGCAGAAAGTTGGTGAACTTAATTTTAATTCAAACAATTAACAAAGCAAACCTTAGAATCCTGAAATATGTAGAGGATTTTTATAAAAGCCAGTATGATAGAGATACTGTAAGCCGCTTCAGACCACAGCATTACATCAAATCCTGACCACAAATATCTAGGTTCATTGGCAAAGGTTGTGCTCTGCAAATACAACATTTTCTCTTAAAATTTGTACTTTAACGCTCAACAGCTCAAGCAAACCTTAAATTCTTCTCGTATTCATTTTGTTTGTCGGTTTAAACAGTTATTACTTCTGTTCAATGGTAGTGGCACATCTAGAAGTCCATATGGAGCGACAATCATATTGTACCTTATTTAGATTAATTAAAAATGGATCAAACTAACTCTGGATCTCAGTCAGAGCTTTGCCCAGTATACCATGAGGATAGTTTGGTATTCGAGGCAAACAATTTGTTCATTATTCAAACTATAGGAAGTACTAATGTTGGCACCTCCAAATTCACAAGAGGTACTGATAATGGCATCTGTGATTAAATGTTCCCAAACAGTCCTTGATCAGTTAAAATCCAGGCTCCAAAGACGAAAGAAAGGTTCAAGATTGCTGGCACAAACATCAAAGAAATTGTGTCATTTAATTTACTTATGAAATTAAAGACAAATCAATCTTGAGATAATTTGAAAAAATCAATCCTATGTCCAATATTCATAGACGGGATTGGACCATGCTGAGGATAGTTTGGTATTCCAGGCAAACGATTTGTTCATTATTCAAACTATAGGAAGTACTTATGTTGGCACCTCCAAATTCACAAGAAGTACTGATACTGGCATGTTCCCAAACAGTCGTTGATCAGTTAGTTGTTACCGATTATCCAAGTAAGTTTATAGTGGAATAAGGGTCAGACAATGAACTTTCTAGGAACATTAATTTAGTACCACAGTACACTTATTATACTAACTTCGTTTAATGTTATGATGTATGACACCAAGCGCGTCAACATGTAAATGAAGAAGAAGATATCCATCACAAACAAATGTAATGTCCACCAGTTAAAAGACGCTATCCTGCAACAAATACGATTGGTGATTTTACTTTTTTTCCCCAAAAGCCACATTAATATATCCAATCCAGTAGTGCACTGTTAATGTAAATTCATTTTCTGACTAGACATTGGACAACTTTCCAACCACTAAATAAGAGACTAAAACAATCGTGGGCAATTTTTATGAAGGTCTCATGAAAACAATTGAAAGTTGTTCATTACCTGATGCCATGCTGAAATATCACTTCTATTGCATCCCAGATAAAACTGAACATGTAAATAAATATAACAACATCCAGTCCACCATTCAAGTCTGTCAATAAAAAAGGCACGTCTGACATTTAGATCTACATTTTCGTATTGAAATTAGAAGTAGATGAAAAAAAAGAAACTTATTTACCTGGAGCGCGTCGTTCAAGTGAATCTCTTGAAGTTGTCCCAACGTCGACAGCCAACAGAATTAGGAATAAACAGTAGGATAACATATCAGAACTAAACTTGGCCATCGGTGTCTTCCAGTAAACTCGTGTATCTATCGTTTAAAATTGCAAAGAAAATTGTTTTTAATAGCTTCAATCTTGTAAGAAAGCGTCCTATGTTTCTTTCCAGTTAATAAGTTCTTGGCTTTTTGCAGCATGCCATTTTAGTCAAATATGTCAACGGCATTCATTCATTCGATATAATTGCAGGCTCGTTTGAGCTTAGTGGTTGAGATTGGGGGAAGTCAAAGAGAAGCAACAATCACTTACTGGTTGTTGCTGGTCTGGGAGTGAATGTGTCAGGATAAATAAACAGCACCAGGTAGACAAAAGGGAGAATGAAAAGCCTCGGTAGATAGAAGATCAGCCAAGTCCAGATATTGGTACGCATTAGCATATGGTCCCCTCCTGTCCACATGTCCTCCAGTACTTGTTGACAGTTACCATGAGCTATTACCTGCATTTGTAAACAGTGAACAAATATGGTGGTGACAAGTAAACAATAATTTTTAGCTGAGGTCATCCATATGAGTTTGGGGATATTTTTGGTCAATCCATTTCTTTTCTTTGACACGTATTTGTGACCCAAACTTCAGATTGCCGGACACTTTTACAAAGATTTTTTTGTGATATATGGATCTATTACCTCTTTCATCTCGCAGTGCATGGCCAATTTCAGCATTGGATATTTACCACCCGGCGTCACGTTATCCACAGATCCTTTTATTGTGGCTGGATCGACTGACATACAAAAGAAAAAAAGATGAATGAGTCAATAATCCCACTCGATTGTTCCTGTGATTAACTAACTGAATAAAATATTGGTTGAGTTTCAGCATACCTTTCTTTCTTAGTATGCACTCCATTTCGTCTTGCGTTTGACACTCGTCCAATAATTTAACCGAAAAGGTAGCTAAGGTCTTTCTGATGTCCTGAAATTTTTTCTGAAAAGATGTGCATATTTAGGAATTTAGTAAGTATACCTTTTTGTTTTTGTTTTTTTTTTAAAAAAATTTTGGAGGACACATGTCCTTTCTGTGGGGCTACTGATACTCCTGTTTTGGACTTCTGGTGACATCTGCCTTGGGTTTCAAAGCCAGGGTAGATCCCTCACTTTGCGTGCTTCCTCGCCTGGGCATGATGGATTCCCCAGATTCACCTCTGGTGCAACACCCACCGACCTCTTGATGGCCGGCATGGCGGCCAGTCGCGTTCCCTACATGCTACATATGTATACCTTTTTGTTTACTCAAACCGCAAGAATATGTGAATCTCATGAAACTGAGCGCTTATGGACGTGAGCAGATTGGTATGTTTTTAAAGATACTCAGGAGAGGGAAATACTTAAGTGACAAAACTGGCAGTGATTTTAGCCATACGAAGGATTTAGGGGAAATATCACACACAAACCAATTGTGTATCAAGTTATCCCAAGATCAAGACGTTCCGTGTTAGAATTGCCTCAAAATTGTAAATCTTATTGGTGGTTCGTTAGAGTCACCTTGGTGGTCGATTGATGGTTTTACCCCAAAATTTTGTGCCCGTGGTGGGGACCTATGAAGGCCTCTTGCGGCTCAGTAAATGTACATAGGGTGAGGATTCTACTTGGAGGTGGTGGGGACACCTCAGCACAATATTATGTAATCGAAAAATTTTTTACCGCAGGTGGTGGGGACCCTAAAACCTAGTATAGAATGTCCTTTGCTCCCCTTCACCCCCTTCACTCCCCTTTGCCCCCTTCACTTCCCTTCACTCCCCTTCAGCCCCTTCACTCCCTTTCACCCCCTTTCACTTCCCACCACCTGTGAGCACAAAAAGTTCAGTTACAATATATAATGGTGGTGGGGAGCAAGGGGAGTGAAGGGAGCAAAGTGTATTGTATACTAGGTTTTAGGGTCCCCACCACCTGCAACCACAAAATGTTCGATTAGTGGTGGTGGGGAGCGAAGGCGGGCAAAGGGGAGTGAAGGGGGGCGAAGGGAGTGAAGGGGGGCGAACGAGCCACCTGGTGAAACTTTCACATCTTTTAATTCACTCATTGCAAGCAGGACCCAGTGTAGCTGCTGTTTCAAAATTCACAATGCAGCTTTAGCATTGCAAATTTGAGGATAAGATCATTTTTCTCCATGTATTTTTTAAAATTTTTGCGAGACCTATTTTGTCATTTTCTCGTATTATTGACACCTAATTTTATTTTCAGTTGGTGAGGAAGAGTCTGTATGCTATGAATGTGCGGACTGTCCATGGTGGTACGACCAGAATGCGGTGAGCCAGGTCCAGTGTCCGCCTAACGGATGCAGGGTAAGATTATCGTTAATCCGTCAAGATTAACCACAATTTCTATCTCTTCAAAACATTTTGGCGGACATAAGTCCCTTTCGTGGGGCCACTGACACCCCTGTTTTCTTGCCTGCGCGCTACTCCCCAGATTCACTTCGCCTGCTGACTGTAGAGGTCAGCATGAATCTTCAATTCTTTTGCCAACCAGATTAAAGGTTTCAGCCTTTCTTCTACTCCACGTTCCGAAGGATTACCTAGAATAGTTGTTTTTGTGCAATAGAAACTCAAGAAACTTGTCACAGGAAGAATCTTGAAATGCAACAAGTTCTGCGTTTTTCATTCCGACCCCCCCCCCCCCCCCGTCCTTTCCCTAACAAACACACACGAACCAATTTTTCCTGATTTTGTGGGACTTCTGCGAATTTTGGCAACAGGTACGTAAGAGGTCATCGATCCCCACGTTTATCGCTGAATATGGTTGGGTAATTAGCAAATGGTAATTGTTGTTCCAAGGTATTGTTGGGGCGTCTATGAAAAAAAAAATGATAGCATAGTGATTTGTAACTTCGCAGATGATTGGATAGCTGAATTAGCGGTCACTGCTGGTAATGATGTTTAAATTTTCATTAAGGAAATGAATATTTTTATTTTCAGTTCTGGTGGAGTTGGAACGGGTGGAGATGGGCGGCTAACCGTGGGTGTGTGGATAACCCTGACACGCAGTGTTCTGGGTTCTCCTACTGTTGTGAGGAGGACAACTGCAACTACTACTACTAGATCGTCTCTCGGCTACAATTGATATTTTCCGTTTTTAATATTTGGACAAATTAGCCGAATTAATCTAACTCTAACTTTGGTGACATATTCAATTTTAAATTCGTTTATTACACCTGTTTTACCTTTGAATTTTTAATCACATGTTAATATTTGAAGAACAAAACAGTAAAATAAATAAGAGAAATGTAAATAAATTTATTAAAGTTTTAGTCTAATTAGTCTAAAATATTTAAAACGGAAAAACTCAAATAAGTGACCCATGTTTTTTTATGTGTGAATATTTTTTACCTTTCGAAAACATTTTTATTTTGTTAAACTTTCCAGCTGGACTGGAGCAATTAACAAATGTGACAAATAAATTATTATTGCTTAAAATATATTGGTTCAATATCCATGTGCGATAATTAAAATGAATTAAAACTCTTGGTTTATTTAGCATCAAGGGCGGATCTAGGATTTCCCAGACGGGGAGCGCCAACCTATTATTTGGCCAATTTGTCCGGTGAAATGTATGAAAATAAAGAAATATTTGTGAGGGATGCGCGTCCCTGTATACCCCCTGGATCCGCCAATGCATATGCAGATATGACGGCTCACACCCATGTTGGGTGAGTTCCTCCAGCGAGGAAAGTTCCAAATTGTAAGTAAAACACTGGGGTTCTTCATCAATTATGAATCTTTACACACAGAAGGTTTAATCAGTCATTTGTACTGCACCTCAGAGCACTTAACTTTATACGCGTGGAGAAAACGCACACTTGTCCAGCAACGCATTACCAACAATAGAGTTTTTCACAATCTCTCTACAATACAAGAATGCCAACATTGCCAACTTTGTTTTAGCTCCGCCATTAAAAATCAGTGAGTGTCCAATGTGGCATTTATCCTTGAAATGTAATCCTGATATACCCCTTGATTTCTAATTTCACATTTACTAACATCAATTGATGTAAATAAAGAAGAAAACTGCAGATATATGGCAACACAAAGTTGGCAAAAATGCCAGTATTGCCAACTTTGTGTGTTTTTGAAAAACTCGAATGAGCGAAAAAAAACTTCGTCCTTAGTCCTGTCGGTCTGGATACTTTTCCGTCGTCAAACTTTCCAAATCGTTCATCTTGCTTAGCCAAAAGCATTCCCCATTAAGATCTTCCTTTGTTTCTTCTTCTGTTGCTTGTTCCATCATTTGACATAAAAGTCTATGAGGCTTCCAAGCGGCGTACCTTTTCTTCCACCCTCGGAGGTGTTCGGAATTGTCTCAAAAGGCCTCGTTGGCTTAACTAGAGACAACACTTCATTTTTGTCCAACAGTCATGGATTTTTACGTTCCCTGTGTATTTGACAGTTTTCGTTCTCTCCGTACCACTCGGAGAACTTGGCGTAGGATTTTGGTTGTAATGGATTCCACAGTTTCTCACAGAGGTGGCACCACCTGTTCATCTCAAAACCGAATTGTCCAATGTGATTGGTTCTCCACTTAAAATACCTGAAACAGCACGAGATATGACAATGTGGTTTCTCCCGTGTGACAGCAAAATGAAACAAAACCTCTTGCATGACCGCAAGAGGCGTACTGTCCGCGGCGTAGCATGCCTGGGGGGGGGGGGTATAACCTGTCCTGTCATGCGGGAGGGAGTTCCCCCTGTCCTCTTTATGGTACCCCCTGGCTACAGGTCACAGGCTTGACTGGGGTTAACCCCTCCCTCAGGAAAGCACCAGTAGCCTGAGACTGGAGGTACTACCCGGGCAAAGACCAGGTACCAGAGACCAGGGCGTACCTCCTTGGTGGACAGACAAACAGACTGAAAATATTATCTTCCCATCTTCCTATGTACGTACGTACACAGGCAGTAATAAAGATTTTCCAGAAAGATAAGAATTTACAGAATTCAGAGGGATCAAAGCAATGGTAGATCCAAGGGGGCATCCCCGGCGCACCCGCCCTCTTACCACACACCAAAACGTTTTAAATTTCATATGGTCTTTCAGAAAAAATGAAATGATTGTTTGAGCCATTGACTAGGGTTGGTGTCCTCAGCCATTGTAAACTCCTGGATCCGCCCCTGCTTAGTTACGGTACATTCAGATTATACACGCAACACAAAGTTTTAGTTGCAGACTAATTTCTTCAAGAATATTACACTGGCGGATCTAAGGCAGCGCGTTCCCCTCCTGGTCCAATATATTTCATTGTCAGGAAAAAATTGGGAAAACATAATAGGTTGGCAGCCCTGTCTTTGGGTTGACACCCTACCTCGCCCCCCAATCTTGGAAATCCTGGATCCTCCACTGTATTAAGAGTTTAAGTTCCTATACCGTCCTTATTCACTCGGGTGTGTTGTCACTTTTGAATGCAAATAAACATTCTGTTGTTAAAATTTTTAGAATCTTTCGCGTTTGCTTTCAATTGATCCGCTTACCTACCTATTCCCAACTAGAATTCCGAACTTTTTGCGTATGTTTAGTATCCATTAACCCGTACACCCACCTGTTGTAAGCGTCATCGTTTTTATCGAGATAGTTCAGGTACTCAGCCAGTTGCCTTGGTGACGTGAAATTGTCCACGTGTAGGAAGGAGTCTTCCGGTGCCACAGTCGCTACTTCCGGTAACGTGGCCCGGAGGACGATGGGAAGGACCCGGCTGTTCAAACACTTGTGTAGTTTCTCTGTGATGAACCTGCAATAAAGTCATAGTAATAGGTGGCTCGTTAGAGTCACCTTATTGGTTGAGTCGATAGCCCTTGACATCTTGGGATGTTCAGATGTTTTATGATAAGCAGGCCTACTTTAAGCTGCATTCATTGGTGGGAATTTGTTTACACGAGAATGTTGTCATGACGTAATTTACGTGCCACTAATTGGGGCAACGACGCAACGTCATTTTTAATTTTGCGAAGAATTTTTAACAAACTCTCCTGGTTTTGAAAAGTTCGTAAATCTTTCGTGATGTGATGTTTTTTTTTCCGGATCTAATCACTGAGGGTGGTCACCAGAATCTTAGGTCTTTCGTTCCTACCTCCATCCAAATCCTGCATCCGCTACGGGAGACCAGACTCCGTCTGTAATGACGGATCCAAGGGGGAGCCAGGTGCCAGGGACGCACCACTAGGGATCCAATTTTCTTTATTTTCATGCAATTTTCGAGGAAATTGGCCAAAATGTCAGGTTAGCGCCCTCACCTTTTGAGTTAGCGGCTTCTTTGGAGAATGCTGGATCCGCCACTGCATTCGGAACAATTCTGATAACCCCCAAATTTATTTAGATATCAGACCAGACCCAGGATTGGAACCAACCCATTAGGCAATTTAAGCCGGGGGCGGCGGGGGGGGGGGGAAGGGGGGAGTCACAGGCACCACCCACAAATTCGTCAATGGAAACTTACCAGTGGCACCTGGCATTCTCAAAGGCCAGGTAGAATTTGTACTGAGACAGAAACCAATCGTTGCAGGTCATTCCGTGCTTGAACTCTATACTGGACTTCTCGCTGGTTTTACATGGGTCTCTCTTGGCTCCGAGAGAACTACACTTTCCGTGCATGTCTCCGTAGATATCCACGTGGAAGTGTTTTGATAATTCTCGCGTGTACTTGGACCGTAAGTGAGCGTATCTAGATCCGCAATTTGAAATGATCCAGAGAATTTTTTTCGTTTTGTTTGCTGCGTAATTGATCCCTATTTTATCAGGCAGAGACGGATCCCCGTAGCGCAACATGTCGTCTTGTGGGTAAGGGACGCTGAATGAGTATTTGGTTAAGCGTCTGCTGCTGCTGCTGCGTTCGTTTGTCTTTGATGATGAGAAAAGTTTGTCGATGTGTGGATAATGAAATGTTCTAATGTCGTGAAGATTAGCACCTGACAAAAAAATTAAAATAAATTATGAGAATAATCAGTAGCGGATCCAAGATTTCCCAGAAGAGGGCCACCTTTGCAGTGGCACCCCCTCTCTGGCGAATCCTGGATCCGCCACTGGGAGACTCATTTTGTGAACTGAAGCAAACTTCGAATAAAAGAATCTTCGAGGCATCATTTGAATCGAATCCAAAATTTCCAATTGCATCCAATGTCTCTTATACCCTAATTCATTGTTTCACCTTACTCCCCTTGTAAGAAGTTTACAAAAGACTAAAAGGTCCTTAAATAAATTAGATAAATAATTACTTTTAATTTACATAATTCATTTTTATTTAATTTACAAATATTTGTAATGATTGTCTATCACAACTATTTTTTCTTCATTTCTTCAAAGTTCAATCGGAATTTTTAGCTCAAACCACAATTAAAATTGATTCTCATTGACAACCATTACAAAAATAAATGTTTTAGGAGATTCGGAAAGCGTGTTACTAACCTTGAGGTATGCGTGTGATTGTAGCGGCAGGTGTTTTGGCGACCAGGTGTGTAGTGTTGAGTATCTTCACGTAGGAGTCATAAGGAGAAAAAATATCACTATCCCATCTGGAATAAAAAGCACAACAAGAAATAGTGTTAATTCTGTCTCATGTTTTAAAGGAACATTGCGTGTATTGGTGAGCAACGGCTTCTTAGAGTCACTTTAGTGGTTGAGTCGGGTGGTCCTTAACTCTTTCGTACTATTTGACCATACCCAACTCACCCACTAAAAAAACCCACTTCATTTGAACTAAACTCTCTCAAACTACCACAACTAA
>JBCAUG010018412.1:0-10808 GCA_038406175.1 Haplosyllis leylae
TTTTGTAAATGATAGATGGCGGGTCAAGTATGGCCATAATCTTTTCTGGCTTATTGTCACGCGACATTTTGAATCGGATTCACTGAATTCAGCAAATTTAGTGAAATTCATTTAGGAAAAACCCTAATGTGCCCATACGGTGAAAAATATTCCCCGAAAAACGGTCTAAACTATCTAATATTATCTAAAATTCAGCAATCATTTGTGCAAATATTGTTATGGCTGTTACACATGTTTTTCCTAATTTGTATTGGAATCTTTTAATTAGACAAACTAGGTGAATTCAATTGGAACCGGTCGAACATGACTGGAGGCTATTGAAAGCTTTTCAGTGCCTCTCACTCACAGATGGCACTTCAGTGTAATTGTTATGACTCTGACTGATGATCAACGAACACAGGAATTTTTGTTTTTGAAAATAAAGTCCTGCCTACTTTGTCTAATTTTAAATTCAAAACATGAAAAACTCAAAAGACTTGTCTTAAATCCGAGAACCGCCTCGACGTGCTCATTTTCAAGAAAATTAATTGCTGATAGACCTCGTGTGGGCAATTAATTTCCTTACTGATTCGATCTTAATTATTCTCTGTGCCAGAACACATGTTCATCGATGAGTTGATTGAAAAATTCGGTTAAGAAATTACATTATTGTCAGTTAATTGTCTCCGACCAGAAATAAAAATCACGATATCTTTTTGATTCTATTGTACAAAAATTATTTTGGTATTGAAATAAGATTTATGGGCTGGTAAATTACTTCCATTTCTTTTCTCTTTCTCATTACGTCGATAATGAATTAAATAGTAAAGTATGTTAAGTAGCATATCAAGAAAGTGCCTCTTTGAACGTATTAAAAGCTCACAGTGCTATGAATTGAGCAGAAGGTGCAGCCATCTGCCTACACTGACTTCACTGTTGAGTTATATTGGGAACCACTCGGGCACCAGTGCACTGATTGAATGCACAACTATCTTCACTTCCGAAATATGTTACACAATTTGTATGATGAAAATGAAGATAGTTAATATCTGTTGTTATTGGTATGTGCGTTGTGAATTCCCATTAGTGCGGATATAATACACATATTAGTCAATTATAAAGAACGCAGAAGGCTGTACCTTCTAGTTTAAAAAAAACCAGGATATTTGATGCAATACTGGCAAGTCGGTACTTTCAGGATATGATAGATACACGTTTTTACTTCATACATAACACACACACATGTGGAATTCAAATGTAATGAATCACTAGAGTGCTTCGCACATTCCAATGACCTCTTAGCCCATTAATTAAAATTAGTTGAAAAGTGCAGATTTTGAGGTATCTCGTACAGGTAATATTTGTGAAATAATACTTTTACCTGGGTAACATTGCAGATTAGGTAAATATGAAAACATTGTGAAACAAAGCTTTGATTTGTACCTGACACAAACTGCTGAGTCCATGTCAATCAAAAGAAGTTATCTAAGAAATGGACAACTACACATTTCAATTAATGGTTACAAGTCATCAGCTTGTACCAAGGACAAGGTACAAAGTTTGTTTTTACCGCCCGCATCCGAAGGATGGGGAAGGTACTGTTTTCACAAGTGTGTCCCTGGTCTCTGGTCCCAGGTCCTTTCTGCAGGTTCTTTCCCTGGTCTCTGGTCCCAAGTCTTTTCTGGGGGAGGGGGTACCCCTCAACTGGGACTGGAGTACCCTCCCCTCCAGCTGGGACTGGGGCACCTCCGACCTGGCTGGGACTAGGGTACCTCTGGTTGGGATGGGGTACCCCACCCCTGGAAACAGTACAGAAAAGTGAGTACTTGCTACACAGCAGGCGATATGCCTCTTGCAGTCACGTAGAATGACTTTCTTGGACTAACCTGAAAATCTGCAATAAACATACAAAAGTATATTTCACATATTTGATACTAGAACAATCATACATTTTTGGTGTAAATAACACATATTGTAAATGCTAGATACCAAACAGTCTACACATTTCAACAATACGGATGGCTCAGATATTCATAGATTTAGAAGTAAATGAAAAAGTTAAAAATGATGTTGTGTCGTTGACCCAATTGGTGGCATGTGCAAAGTGACGTCATGACAGCATTCTGTGTAAACAATTCCAAGCAATGACTGCAGGTTAAAGTAGGCCTGCCTAATTATCATAAAACTGCCAAAGGCTTGGGTGTTAACAACCCCCCCCCCTCCCAGGACAGGATGTTACAAACCAATCGCAGTAACCAATAAGGGGACTCTACGAGCAACCAATAACCAGCATTCGATTATTGTTTCTTGGAAAATGATTGAGTTTAACTAAATTTCACAAATCAAACAAACTGTACAATTGACTAATTAGAACTGACTTTAGTCTGGCCTGGTAGTAGTTGGTGGAGTGAGATGGAGAAGAGAAATGAACACAGGTGCCATTGATGTCATAGAAATCCCCGAGACAATTGCCATTGTTTCCATCTGGAGCTGTAATAAAACGTATCGAGACACTTCTGAGGAATAAACCAATAAAGAAAGCCTTTCAATTGAGTTTCTCCTAATGTATTCAGGTAATGTTTTACAGGTGCCTCTGGTCCCATGTCCTTTCTGGGGGTACCCTCTAGTCATGTCACTGATGTCACTGGTCCTGTCCAAAGTCCTGTTCCAGGTCCTGCTGGGGGGGGGTACCCATGTCCTGACTAGAGGTACCCCTGGACAGGATAAGGATACCCCCAGACAGGTCAGGTTACCCTCCTTCCCAGACAGGAGAGCAAGTGGCAGGCGGTACACCTCTTGCGCCTACGCAGGAGGACTTTTTTTGTGTAAAAAATGTTACTCAAACCTGCCACCTCTTGTGTGAGACACCAGGATGCTACTATAGTACCAACAAGACACGGGTAACATAGGGGATCTTTAAATTGACCTCTATTCATGCCTCAGTGGTTTATCAGATTCCCTAAATTCGCTGAATTTCTGTTCTATTTATTCTGTTCTAACTTGAATCCGTGATGTGTCTCGTTTCTAAAATTTCCAAACATTTTTGGACTAAATAGAAATGGTGGCTTACACTTTTCACAAAGAACAGGAAATATGTTCTGATTGTAGCAGAATTCATCGTTGATCTTCCAGGTGTCGGTGCTGATCGTCGCACAGAACTGATTCCGAGAAGCGTAGTTCGGCTGGTTAAACGCCCATTCAACATTGATACCTGAAAATAGCATTTACCAGATCAATAAAATATGTACTTCACGGGTTATATTCAAAGGGAACTCCTACAACTATGTTTCAATGGATGATGACAAAATCAACAATTCTGGAAGATATTTTATTAAAAATCTGTAATTTAGAAAACATAGTGACAAAACTGTTAAAAGGCAACTTTAGGTCACGAGATATTGGTTATTTCACTATATTTTCTAAAATATGGGAATTTACATACTGAATTTCCTTCTGAATATTCATTGTGTGATTATCCACCAAAACATGGACATAGGAATTGAATATTTTCCTAAAAAGTACTAAATTTTGACATTTTCTGTGTACTTGTCATGTGCCTCTCAACAGACTTAAGTATATTTGTGACGTCAATTTAATCATTTTGATAATGCAACTATCAAGAAAAAATTGATTGATTATACATTTGAAAGTTGCATCTTTGGGCAAGATTTCAGTAATAATAAAAGGTCCACCCCGAATGGATGGTGCCCCAACGTAGTATTTGACCAAATTTTCCTGAAAAGTGGTTAAAAATGAAGAAATCTGTGGGTAGAGAGTTTCTATTGCATTTTGATTCAAAATTGCACCAAACCCCATTTTAATTTTTTCATGTGGGTTTGAAATGATCAATTAGACGTTTCAAACACGTTGAGGTCTTTCGGGACCCACTTGCCACACGAGGAAAATTTGTAACTGTGCAAGCAAAGTCCATGAAGACCTGATCTGGAGAAAAGAATAATCGAGTTTTCCCGTAATACACAAAGTTGACAGTTTTGTACAACTTCTAATGTGAATAAATTGGAAACAGTTGAGAACCTAATGAGTTTCAAAGTAAATTTACATTTGTAATGGTGTTTTGAATTAAAACCGATGTGATGAATTTCTTTATCTATCATATTTTCAAATTTAGGCAAACACAAAAATGTCAACATTGCCAACTTTGTGTATTACGGGAAAACTCGAATGGTTAGTGCCTAATTCCCAATTTTCTTCTACTGGTTCAGATCCAATGAGAACAGTCATCACGGATTTGTTAACATATTTCAGAAATTCACTGATTTTAAACGTATGAAATGTCCAATTGTGGGGGATCCAGGATTTCCGAGGGACATCGATGATTAAGGGGTGCAACCTATTTGGACAATAATTCGCAAAAATAAAAATGGAGAAATTTGGCCCCCTCCCCCAGATCTGCCACTGTCTAAGTTTTTGAGTTGTGTCGTGGGGTCATAAAGACAAGTGACACGGTTATGTATAGCGTGGATGTCAGTTTATTGGCAGGGCAACAAGTTGTACATAGCACGGGGAACTTTACTGAAGTGTACTGAAGTGCCCGTGCTCGGCTGGGGCATATTATATATTGGCCACATGCATTACCTTGACATTGCTGTCATAGGTAGACTGGTGCCAGTCTCCGACAAGTTGGAGTAGTTTTCTTGATAAAAAACATGAACCAGACACTCAGAATAAGTGGACACGAGTTCATATTTGTTGGCATAAGTCGAGAATACTGGGTGTCGGAGACTGGCACCAGTCTACCTATGCCAACAATGTCAAGGTCATGTGTATGACCAACTCTTTACGTGCAGCATAAGAGTTAACTGTTACAGGTTGGGCATGGTTAATTCGAACACGGTTAATTCGTACACAGTTAATTCAAACACGGTTAATACGAACATGGTTAATTCGAACACGGTTAATACGAAGTTCCACTTAATTCAAAGTTTTTTTACTACACACTCTCTTTTCATTTAATGTTAAAATGCACTGTTAATTCAAATTCCACTTATTTCAAAGGAAAACCTTGCCGACGAATCAGTTCGAATTAACCGTGCTCAACTTGTATATTTAAAAGCGTAAAGTCAACGACAATTATAATGTTTCGCTAAACGTTTTTTATTGACTTAACACAGTGACTTTGATAACCTTAGAGAAACAATAACAACTGCGTACACAACTTATACGACTTAAAACACAAAGCATTGAACAAATAACTTGATTTCGTAATCATGATATTTTTACATGTAATGGATTCTAATTATTTTGGTTGCGTATGTATTCAAAAATGTCCAAAAAGTCATTACTAGAAATGAACGTGAAGTCGGGTATCCAATCACGTACACGGACACTAATTGCAATGCTATTTTATTCATAGACACTCCGACAATGCCTGGAAGAACAATGCCCATTGGTCAATCGCGACGCCATATTTCACGTTCATTTCTAGTAATGACATAGGAATTGAATGTTTCTTGAAGAAATACTAAAATTTGACATTTTCTGCAGAGACAACTGACGATGAGTTCCGGGTGAATAACCCGTGCGGAAACCATTAACAACATTAACATTAACACTAGTTAACATCAACATCAACGCTAGTTACCAGTCAAAGTTCAGAATTGTACATTCATGTTAGCTTTGTCTACTGAGAAAAGAATTACTTTGCTCATTTAACATGTCCACGTTTGGAGTATTATGTAAAAAACTTAATATTGTTCTTTTCCAGCGTTTCAATCACAATAACTGTACAACAGGCAATTTTTACAAAAACACATTTTTACTGACCACCCTTGTTATTACACTTGATAACCGACAATCCTTCACACAACATTTCCCAAAGCACAATTGGGACTAAAAGCTTCAGTCAAGGTTGTTTCAAAAAAAATTCAAAAATCTGATTAAACAAATTGGACAATTTTTAACGAGGCATTGAATGGGCCTCAGAACCATTGCATCAGATAGTCAACTGACTGAGACAAAACTAGGATGATGTAAGAATTAATGCACAGAGAACTGAATGTTTCTGAAATATTAACACACGGAGCCGTAGGCGAGTGCGTTAATTGTTCAGGTAACATTCAGTTCGAGTGCATTAATTCACTTACACCACGAATAAAGTAAGTTTACTTACCAAAAGTAAGTTTTTTGGGGGTAATTTTTATTTTTTTTTGATGTTGGGTGTCAAATGAAAGAGCATTTTATGGTCATTGTTATTATCCTGTTTTGGGATGTGTGCAAGTGAATTATTGAATTTGTAGTAGTCAGGGGTGTTATTATGGGATATTGAGGATTCAGTGTTGAGGTTGTGGGAGAGCGGGAAGGCAAACAATGGAATTTGAACGTAATTTATTGATGATTGTGGGGTGGTCCAATGAAATTTAGTTAATTTTGTCATGTGGTTTTTCGTGTAGTTTTGAAGTCATTTCTGTTTGGTGTGTCAACGAGTGAGTGTGTTGTGGGATATATGTGGTGATGAATGATTCAAGTGAGGATTATGATATGTCATGGTTAACCCAGGAGCCTTCATTAGAGTCTGTTGGTATTAGTTTTCATATTGGGAATGGAATATTTGAAGAGGAATTGATTGACGATGTGGTTAGGAGTAACATTGTCAGTCTTGAGGATGATGGAAGAGAAAGTAAATGTCATGTTCTTTACGACAAGGTGGTGTGTGAAGATATTTCATCGGATGAACAAATTGATAGCATGTAAGTTATGAAGTTATTTGGTTGTTTGTAGTGATTGTTATTAAAGGGATGTGTATGTGTATTTGTGGTTGGTTGGAAAATTTTGAAGTTTTGTTGATAGTTTGGTTTCTTTTTGAAGGAACATGGATGAGGTGGTGAAGCATTCTGTGCTGAAGGAGTGTGTCAGCGATGGAGTTGCAGACCAAGTTTTACCTGGTTGTAGTGATTGGGATGGAATGAAGGTTGTTGAGGAAAGTAAGAAGAGGAATAAGAAGGTCAGACAGTTTAAATTACCTGATTCTGAGGACAATTTGAAGGATTTCAGCCAGAAGAAGTTTGCGCCACAGTCTAAGAAAAAAATGAAATGGGTGGTGAATTTGTATTGTGAGTGGAGGAAAAACAGAGTAGAAAACACTGTTGCTAGTGCAGAAATTGTTAGATCAGATTTAGATAGATTGGGTCAATTTAATGCCAGTGATTTTTGTTATTCGTTGTGTAGGTTTGTTAGGGAAGTTAAGAAAATTAATGGTCAAGACTACCCACCCAACACTGTACATGAGCTGGTCATTATGTTGCAGATGCATCTGCATGAGACAGGTGTTTACTGGAAATTATTAGATCATCCAGAATTTGTTAGTCTGCGAAATGTTGTTGATAACACAATGAAGGAGAGACATGCTATGGGATTGGGTGTGAAACAGTCAGCAGAAATTATTCCTATGGATTTTGAAAGTAAGATGTTCAATAAAGGGGTGTTGGGTGATGATAATCCTGAAAAATTACTGAAGACAATAATTTACATGATGGGAATGCATTGCGCTCATAGAGGAGGTGCTGAACACAATAATTTGCGAAGACCAGGTTGTGATTCTCAATTGAGTGTACAGTTTGACATTCGTGGTAAAGAATGTCTGGTATATGTTGAGGATTTACTGCAAAAAACAAATCAAGGTGGTCTTGTTTGCAAGGGTTCTAGTAAGAAAGTGTATGTTTATGGGGCGCAAGACAGAATTAGATGTCCCATTAGGCTCTTCAAAAAATACATTGCATTGTTACCAAAAACTTTGAAATGTGGGAAATTGTACTTGAGGTGCAAGAAGAAACCCACCCCGAATGTGTGGTATTGTGACCAGCCGTATGGTACAAACAAGGTGAAGACAACTGTGAAAGAAATATGTGAGAAAATTGGGTTGAAAGGCAAATTCACCAATCATAGTCTGAGAGCCACTTGCGCAAGTCACATGTTTGATAATGATGTACCAGAACAAGTTATAAAAGAAGTGACAGGTCACAAGTCTGATTGTGTTCGTGTGTACAAGAGGACCTCAGAAAAAATACGTGAGGAGGCTAGTCTTACTGTTTCTAAAGTAGAAAGTCCGTGCAAGAAGGTAAAAGTTGAGGAAAATGTCAAAGACCCAGTTGTTAATGACGAGGGACCTCTGTCTGTTGAACAAATGATAGCGAATGTGAATAAGACTAAAGCTGAAATTAGAAGGAAAAACTACATGCAACCAATGTCTAGATTAAGTTTGAAGAGATTCCGAAAGGCAAAAAATGTTGTAATTGATGTCAATGTTAACATAAAGAAGTAACAAGTTGAAGAAAGTTTGCTATATTTTGCATAAGTTACGTATGTATCAGTACAAGAAAGTGAAAGTTAACTGGTCCTTAAGTTTTGTTTGAAGTGATTTGTGTCAGTTTATTTGTTCATTGCACATGTGTGTCTAATAAAATTGCACTTTAAAATTATTCTTTGTCTTCTTTAACAATAGGTAATTGCAAAAAAAAATTTTTCAAGCTGTATTTCCATAGATATTAACGTATGTTTTCATCAAAAGAAAGCGCACCACATTGCGGTGTAAGGTCATTTATCTCAATGTCCCATAAATAAGACGCACGTACTTTTACTAGCAATGCACAGCACGGAAGCTAAGCTATCCCTAAACATTTTAAAATAAAATTCTCTGTATCGGATGTGGGTTTCTTCTTCTTTGGTTCACACGGGTCATTGCCCGTATTGGGTCTGCTTAGAGATGCTGGTATTCTAATAAGAAGTTAAAATCTGGTAGTGGTGAGAATACAAACAATAGAGATATTGCTCAGAATTATCATTTATTGGGTGAGTTGTCTACATGTTTCGCTACTCACCAAATAAATGATAATTCTGAGCTATTCTGGATTGGTACTGCCCATCTGGCGCCCCCTCCTATGAGAAATACTGGATACACCCCAGCACATTAGGAGACATTTTGAATTACGAGGCTGAAATCGTGTGCAAACAGACCAATAGAATCCCCTGTTTCACACCTTTGCAGATTTTGTGAATAGAGGTTGTAGCGCGGCAGACAACTGGTTGGTTAAATTCCCAATACTCTCCTATTGTTTTACTGGTAAAATATTCTTTCATGGTGACGCCAGATGAGAAAGAGTTTTCCTGTGCGAAATTATTCAAAGTATTCAACAGAAATATTTGCCCTGTACAATTTGAATAAGTGTGAGATTGGTACATTTACAAGTTCATCTACCCATAAAGTCGTTAGAGACGGAAACATACCGCGTTCAACACCATCAGCTATGCAAGTAGCAATATCTTTAGTCCACACCTTAATAACCTTTAAACGTTGCCACTGTCGCGCGATTGATCGGACTGCCCTATCTCCATCCCATATGATTAATTCCTCCAATGAAGCGAGAAACTCGGGATCAACATTTAGAAAATTTACATCAGATGTTTCAAGCGTTGTCAACCGATTCCACTGAGCTGAGTGTTTAAAAAGGTCACTAATATCAACTTTGTCATTCAGTGAAATGTCCAAGTACTTAAGCCGAGGTAATTTGCCTTCAGCTTCAGCTTGAGCCAGACTCTGTACATCGTCTGAGTTTAGATCACAACGATACAATATCAGAGTGTTCAGTGTAGGGAGACCGCGAGTGAACAATACCGACAAATTCCCTGTGAAACCAGGATTGTTGTTAATGTCAAGTACAGTCAGTTGAAGAGAAGTCAATTTCTCACTTAAAATCTTCAGATCATCTGCTGACATGATAAAATCACACAATGTAAGTTTTTCTAACTTTGCAATGCTATTTGGCTTAAATTCACAGAGAAATGTGCTTATTCTCTCCTCTTCATCTGAGGCTGACGTTACGTAAAGTGTTGATAAATTTGGCAAAAATCCTTGCTCAAGCATGACATTAAGACATTTCAGATTACGAGCTCTGGTGCGGCACAGCGCCAAAACTGAGAGCTTTTCCAAAGGAACTTTAATCAGATGATCAATACGGTCTGCTTCATATGTCATCTCTGTCAGATTTAAGAATAGTTTCTGAGCCTGTGATGCATCAGACTTTGCCAAATTCACTAAGCTGAACTCTGGAATCTTAGGCCACTCACAATCGTTCAATGCGCAATTATTTAACTTTATTCGTCTTAAATTAGGAAACTTTCCTTTCTTCACAGCTTTCATGAAAGCTGCAGGTACAGAATCATCAATGTGATAACATCGTGCGGTAAACCGTGTGAAATGAGGACAGAAGGGAAATTCACCGGATGTTGTTAATGAGCAGTAATCTGAGTATGGTTCTAAATACAACTCCTTTAGGTGCTCTTGTATCAGTGTGCTTAGATCAAGAGACTCTTCGCCTGTAATTTCAGCACACACTTTGGGATTCCTGTCGAGGGTCTTACTCCTCCTCAGCAATATCTTCGAAACTTTGTGATAATGCTCGGAGGTTTTAACGTCAATGGCAATTGTGAAGTCATTGCTATTGACATCGTGTGGCGGCTCAGAATAATAAGAACCAATTGATACATGTAACAGTGTCAGTTTGCTCAACAGACTGTCGCTAATTAGTCTCAGAACTCCCTCCAGCATATCATTGAAGGTCAAATGCCTTCGTTCTACAGGATCAAGCCAAAAACAGAAGACACGAACATGTTTACATGTTTCGAAAACTTGCCTTAAGAATTCCAGTTTCAAGCTGTGTTTGTTGTCTACTGCCTCTTCTATGTTCATTGCTGGATATATGCGCAAAATTTTGTGTTCGAAAATGTTTACGTGAAAGCCAATTTGTTTGGCAGCATATGTAACCAGTTTGTCATATACATCGATCCGACAATCGAAAAAATCTTTTGATAGGAGC
>JBCAUG010018423.1:0-10807 GCA_038406175.1 Haplosyllis leylae
GAACTCATACTGTTAATGGTAGCAGTATAAAAGAAAAATAGAGAGAAGTTTTGCCAGAAACAGTAATTCCACACTATGACATTTAAAATGTAACATAATTTATTGCAGAAATGTAGATGATACAGGGGATACAGGCCGTAGAGACCGACTATCTATTGCTGGTGATAACATCCGAAAACTTCTTAAAACCAGCACCAAGAGAAAATTAAACCATTCTCAGGTCAGTTGAAACATTTTCAGTGCTAAATATCGAAAAAAAATCTCCCTTGTTCTGCAATGATTTCTCATTTCCACGCACAGTTGTTGTGAATTTTCTTTTCTTCAGAAAACTTATTAAAGCCAGCACCAAAAGAAAATTAGACCATTCTCTATTCTATTTTCCACAATATTTGCTGATAAAATATGTATGCATCTTTAGGAGAGTGATTCCATAGATGATCTTGATGCAGTGAGCGAAGACGATGAGCCATACATTGAATGCTACTCGATTCCAATGAAGGGTCGTCACTGCGCAGAGTCTTGGATTAAGCATGTGACAGGAGGTCGCGCGGATACGGAGGAAGACAGCGATGTTCGTGACAACACGTATATGGCTGTTCTTAGCAGGGACACAGTATTCAAGAAAGCTAATATCTCTACTGTGCCAAATGGAATCAAATTACCGCCGAAACATTGTGCTTTGTATCAGATAGACCCCGATCAAACGTTTATGTTTCCATACAAACTGCAGAATAAGTCTCCAGCAACACAAAGAAGGGAACTAGAGTCTCTCAATCGACTCATGGACGATAGTAAAGCTGATGAAAGACTGAAGGAAGACGAAGATTCTCTGCCTCCGCCAACGCCTCTTGCACCAGATCCACCACCACCAGTACCACCTAAGCCCGACCATCTTCCTCCAATAAATTCTAAACCGCCAGCAGTTAGGAGCAGGGTAGGTTCCGTAAAGGAACCACAAAGCAATCAGTCGACTCCCGTCGAGAGGCCAAAAACCTTACCAAAGCCGAAAAACGTATCTGTGCCCGTGGTCAAAGTGGACGTTCCAAATGACTCAGAGGAAGATGATCATAGCTATGATTCAACACCTGATTGTACACCACCGGTGCCTCCAAAATTTGGCCTTATTTTGAATGGGGATGACGCCGAAGGAAGTCCACAGTCGGAACATTCCAACAGTACATTAAGTAGATCCCCACAGCGGCCCCTAAGTGATGTAATCGAAGAGTCAACAGAAAACATAGCCAGTGTTGGTGTGCATGGTATTAAATCTGTTGAGAATGGGCATAAAGATGGATTCCCTAATAAACCCCTGCCACCGATACCAAGTGGAGAAACTGAAGATGGATTTGATGAAGAAAATGACGAGGACGCGGATAATGCTAGCTACGAATCAGAATATGAACCCATAAGAACTGAAGAAGAAATAAATGCATCAAAACTTTCACAGGATGGGAAAGAAAAATCTGAAAAACAATCTACAAGTGAAGCCAACAGAGATTCAGGTACAAGTCTGGAATCTGATGAGAAGGCAGAAATGGTGAATAGGCACCACAACAGGGACAGCGCTTCGGCTGATTCCGTGGAAGTTGCAGGAAGCATGACACCTGCAAGTGTGGAAAATAATTGTGCAACAGACTCGGGAATAGACACCCCAGCATCACCATCATTGGCAATATCTATGGCCATGGAAGTTCCCCACCCTAATACATTGAAGAGGGAAAAGCAAGAGAAACCTCCACAACTGCGACCACGCGGATCACAAGGCGAAACAAATTTCTGTCCCACAGATTCGGGTTCCGAGTCAGATGATTCCTACTATGAAGATATTGACATGTTAAGCCAAAATTCACCCTCGGGTAGAAGTCTCAGTTGCGCTTATTTGGATCCAAAGTCATATGCCAGGGCATTAGAGCAAGCAATTCTGTTACCTGCTGCAATGCCAGATAAAGTGGAAGTGGATCAGACATATAGGGTGTTAGTACTAAGAGGCGAACTCTTTATAGCCGATTCTGATGCTGCATATTCTACAAGTGAAGAAAACAGCGAGCAGGAAAAAGAAGAAATGGAATCTTGGTCAGCTGTTACACTGTGTTATGATAAACTTGGGAGAGCTTTTTACGTATCCACTGATTTGCTTAGAAAACACGGGGACCCCGAAGGTGAACCTTGGTTTTATCCCATTGAGATTTCCTCCAGACAAGCAGCTTTCTTTTTGAGTGAGGAAAAACAGGAGGGTTGTTTTGTAGTTTACAGACCCATTTCTAAGGTTGGCAAGGTGGTGTACAATCTGTCAGTATGCAGAAGCACGGGTGATGTAGTTCATTATCATATTGTGGAGAACGCACACGGAGATGTAATGATTGAGAATCATGATCATTCCTTCATGAATGTTCGTGATCTTGTCACGTATTTCCAGAGTAACAAATCCGGCTTGGTATGCAGACTAAGACGACCTTTGAAGGAAGCGAAACTTTCCATAAAACCAGGTTACCATTATGATATTAAATGGGAAGTGAATAGGAATGCACTTTCTCTGACCGGCCAAACCATCGGTAGAGGACATTTCGGAGTGGTATGTGCTGGTCTATACCATAAACTCCCAGTAGCAGTCAAAGTTTTACAGAGCTCAGATGTAAATCCCAAGGACCAAGATGAATTTCTGGAAGAAGCGAAGAACTTGATAAAACTTAAGCACGAACATGTAGTTCGACTTGTCGGAGTGAGCTGTACAGGAATGCCGTTTTTCATTGTCACTGAACTTGTATCAAAAGGTAATGTGCGTGATTGTTTACGAGAAGGAAGAATACCCACTGATAACATGGACATACTCTTCGACTTGTGCATCCAACTTACAGCTGCAATGAACTATTTGGAAGGAATTCAATATATGCTTCACAGAGACCTTGCTGCTCGAAACTGCCTAATAGCTGACGATATGTGCCTGAAGTTGGGAGATTTTGGCCGTGCGCGATATGTTACAGATGGCAGTTACCAAGCGGAACGGTCCGAGAAAATAGCTGTGAAATGGTGTGCTCCCGAAGTACTGTGTAATTTTACATACAGCACTAAGTCTGATGTTTGGTCTTTAGGTGTTGTGTACTGGGAAATATTCAGTGGCGGTGAAAGACCTTACTCGACGCTTTCTGCAGAGCAAACAGCTATTTATGTCACGGAAGGAGGTCGGTTGGAAAAGCCACCATATTGTTCACATGACTTGTACAGTCTGATGAAGTCCTGCTGGAAACAAAATCCCAAAGACAGACCAACCATGGCATACTTATACGACAGACTTAAAAGCAAGTCTTGCCTGTTTTACGGGCCGGTGAGACCCAGGGAGAGTACCGGTAGCGACAGTGGAAGCGTAGTGGGTAAAAATCCGTCTCCTGCTCCCGTCACACCCAATAGTAGCTTTAAAGGAAGGCCCACCACACCCAAAAGTAAACAACGCAAAACCGTGTACCTGGATTCAAGAACAGAAGAACTGGCCCGAGAAGCGATGAGAGAAGCAGCAGCAGAAGCAGGCGCATACCGAGGCTCGGGATCCCGCGAGCGCCTTCACACCTCTTCTTCCGAAACATCACTTGTTAGCTCAGTAAGTACAGCCCAGAACAAGGATGACCTGACCCGCGGAGACAAGATCAGGAAGAGCCTTAGGAAAATCATCCCAGGCAAACAAAAACGGAAGTCCAGGTCTGATTCCAGAGAGGGCGATAAAACCCCAACTAAAACAGCACCAAATGTCTATTTTCATTCATAGCCCACGAGAGCAACGTGGCTTTGTGAAAGTTTTTCACATTGGACGAAAGAAAAAATATTTCGAGGAAAGCCGCATTCCGAGAGGTTTTAAAATTGTTTACACATATTTATGTACGTGGCGTTAAAAACAAGAAAAAATGTTCGCTTTTGATAATTGTGAATAGCAGTTTATGGAGGGTTAAGATGTATATTTGTTCCGTTGTTATGTTTAGTTTTCGTTCGACAGGATGGTTAATCTTTGTGTGGAAAGTATTTCTGTATTTTTAAGAAACATTATATCTACTGTAAGGTGCTTAGTTACAGTTCCATTCCAAAGTGATCGGTCCTGTCACAATTTTCATTAACTATGTCTTTATTTAAACATTCAAGATATATTTTTGCAACTTTCTTTTGTTTTTGATGATGCTTCAATTGCAGAGAATGAAAGATAAAATTGTGCTGTCAGTAAGTAGCCCATTGGACCTATCGCTTGGCCATATTTTACATGTAGACAGTGCTTCTAACAGAAGTTATTTGTACTTACACCACACGCGCAGATTCTATTGTTTTTTCAGTGAATTCTTTTCCATGAACTCACTACTTAGCTATCCATTCATGTGCAATGAAGCAAATCTTGACCTGGTCATCACCCTTAAACAGAAGTTGTGACCTAGCCCCTTGGCCCCAACTGGTCATATGTCCTAAATCTGACAAATTACCTGATATTTCTCTGAAAAAGCATTGTCAATTACTTCCAAATGTGGTAAATATCCATGATATAAATTCATTTATTGCACAAACAATCCAGAAATAATGTTAAAAATATCTTCCTAGGTACATCCACACACATGCTCTCCCATTGGGCACCAAGTCTCAAATGACCAGTTGAGGCCAAGGGGCTAGGTCACAACTGCCAACTCATTGTGTTCATGCACTGACTACAATCTTCTGTTTAAGGGAGAGTACCAGGTCGAGATTTGCTTCATTGCACATGAATGGATAACAAAACCGTGAGTGTGGTGTAAATCAGTTAATCAATGCTTTTATTGTGTAAGAGTGACTAATCCACTCCTCACTTTGTTCATCGTGGATTATGTTTCACTATTACACTGAAAACCATAGATTATCCAATACGTAATATCTGTTGGAATTTAGAAAATACATCATAAATACATAAATGAAATGTAAGATTGAAATGAATGGACAGCAGATTTTAATTTTAAGAGACCATCTAAGTGAAAAAATGGAATTTAACCATATATTCGAAAACACTTTTACTAACATTCTTCTTTTTAAAAACATTTCTAACGGTTCTGAATTAAAGATGATAGAAACAAAGATGACACACATTAGTTGACTGTACCTGTTATGAAATAATAACAGAAATAATTTATTTACATCTCTTAACTTAATATGTCACTATTAATATAATATCACTTCGTGTCGCGATCACGTATTGACTACCTGCAGTAACTAGACTTACTTGCAATAAATTTATGATTTGTTGATTAACTTTAAATAAATTTTGGAAAATAAATTGTGAGTACAACATCTGCAGTCTAATTTCAGGTATCATGGGTGCGTCGATTGTTTTGCAACTACCTAAGTTTACCAAGTTGAATAATAACGTTAAAAAAGCACATTCATAAATTATGCATTGAGATAAATTAAAGAGGTGTGATTTATGAGACATATGCGAACTAATATGTGTGATAAGTAACATAAGTATCAGCTTTATTAACATCCTGAAACATTACGTTTCTCTAATCCTCAGAAAAACAGAGTATTTGAGATATATTCCACCTGCGAAAAGTCATCGCATTGCTCATAAATATTATGAATAATTAATTGCAGTTTGCCACTAATCCAAAAAACACACACACTTAAATGTCCATCTGCATCATACCCTTCAACATTTTGGTAAGGGTGGACATTTTTTCTTGGGAAAATCAGGAAAATGTCAGGTATTATTGTTTTCAATAAGTAGTAAAATTTAGTATCAGGAATCTTTCAATCACAAACACACACGCACAGACTGAAACAACCAAGAAACTGCTTATCCTTTCTTCAGATTGAAGTTGTATTTTTGAGACGGCAAATGGAATTCTGACCACATCATAAAATTTTGAAAACGATAATAAGTTCCATGAACAGTTTTGCTCTTTTTGAGTGTGATCCTTGGGATGTAATCCTCTTCAGGCAATATTTCTGGTCACATCCCTAGGGTCAAATTCAATTATTTACAAGCAGCAAAACCGGTCAATCTGTTTTTTTTTCCAATGAATGAGCAAATTGTAAGCTATTTCTCAGCGATTGAAAAACTGAAGTTTACTGGTATTAAAAACTGAAATTATTAGCTCCAGTTCAAATCTCTTGGTAAAAATCATGTGTTCTGTCACACCAATCTGCGTGTAAACCTGGCTGTTTTGAATTACAAATTGCTACATTTAAAATCATATTAATGACACACGTTTTTGAAACTAAAATGATACAATTATGTACACTGTATGAAAATTAAATAAATACTCATTCTTGTGCAGAAAAAAAGCATTATCGTGCAGTGATTTTAATGATTGATGTGATATAATTTGTTGGTGGGTATCAATAATTAAGTTGAAAAGAATTGAAACCGTGTTACTAGTATCAACAATTTATGACATAAATTATCCATTCATTATGAAAGTGCATGGTCACTGCTTTGACTAGAAGGGCTCTTAGCCATCTGTCTTGCTCTTTTCTTTTCTTCTTTCTTCTCATCCTTGATAAGTCCTATTTTTCTTCCAATATATCGCACTTTATTCCTCGCTTCTTCCTGCATAAGATCGAAACACATGGCACACAGAGCAAGTCCAAATAAGAGGTACAGCGCAACCAGGACAAGTTTCTCCTGTGAGTCCCAGTTGTTTATGGAAGTACCGGGTACATAATCTCCAAATCCTATGGTTGAAAGTGTTATAAAACAGAAATATGACCCAATGAGGTAAGTCCAATCGGGCTCCCAGAGGCTGAACATAAGTGCTCCAGCCATTATGTATGCTGAAAAGACAATAAAAATGCATCAGTTGGAGAAGGGAAACAAACTTTTTTCAGGTGGGGAGAGGGTGGGGGTACATTTCTAGAGACTAGTCTCTTGAGCAGTACCAGCTTGTGGGACAGCTGAACTTTAGACAATATACTTTATTTGTTGTGATGAACAGGAAATTGATCGAAATTGAGAGAACTTAGACGGGGCGGTATGTCAACTCGGTAACTTGATTTCTCATCAAATACGTTTGCCATAGCGTCAATTCTTGATTACAATTTATGTTCTTGTCTGCTCGTCCTGTATCTTGCAAAAATACTTGCGTAGTATTGTGTCTACTTGTTTTTAATGCGGTGAATCTGCCTCACTGTGGCAATATAATTGCTGTGTGAGGAAGAACAGAAAGAGTGATGTAATCACGTAAGTTACCTGTGATTAAACATAGGCTGACGTAAATTGGAACACTCAACGTTTTATTGTCTCCAGTTTTCATAGCTCTTTGCATACCATGGCTCCAATATACCCGTAACGGTATTTTCTTGTTTTGGGAAGGCCTTCCTCCATTCTCGGGATCAGATCCCAGAGGCACGGAGGCGCCTGCTTCACCGTTCTTCGGATCGCGGTACTTCGCAGCGGCCGAGGTTTGGGCTCCGGTACTGACACTCTTTCGACAGCGCATTTGGCAACATATGCAACACAGACAACAGAATCCACAGCAAATCTACAAATAACAAAGATGAAAAAGTTTCCTGCAAAGAGTGCTTTGTCAGCGGTGTTTCGATTTTAGCAAATCTTCCATTAGTGTTTAGCTTTTCAAACCCAAATATTCGTATGAAGATTTCTCAAAGACGACTAATTCCAGTGTCATCTTCATATATATTGCTTTTATTGTGAAACATTGTAAATTTAGCATCGATGTTACTCAGAACGCTCTTTACTTGACAAATAAGCGACACTGAAAAATAGATACGCGTCGTTGTTTTGTCATTTGAAACGAAAATTTGTAAATGTTAAATCTCACTTTTCAGACACCGACGCGAACATGAAATTACCGATCAATTTAAATACCTAGGCACCCTTGCACAATAAGTGAACCACTACTTGATTAATATACATCATTGACGTTTTCGTGTAATTAATTTTTTTTTACACTGTGGAACATACACCGAATTTAAATATATAATAGTGAAGAATAATGGCCAATTCAATACTAATTACCTTTCCGTCTTGCCAATGTTCCTAAGTGGATCATGTTTCAATCTTTTCAAAAGTATCATCACAGACGATAATTTTGGTTTATCGTCTGTGGTATCATTAAACCAATGATTTAAGGTTGCTGTTCTCGTCCCTTAAAATATGATATATTTGACAAAAACACGCACATAAAACACGATGAACAATGGGAAGAACTTACCTTGTGATATATAAAACGGAAAGCAGTTGCCATGAAACCACCCAGGTTTGTCAAAGTGAGCACGCAAATTGGAATGCCGAATACTGCATATATCATGGTCACAATCATACCCCAGTCCGTCTTCGGTGCTATGTGACCATATCCTGCAAGAAAAGGAAGATTGTTTTATTAAAGATTGTTAACATATTAAGAGTTAAAAACAATTCAGGAATTATTCTATTGTGAACATTTTGTGATCAACACAAACTGGTACGAAAAGTATATCTCTTTGGTAAAATGTAGCTTATAGTCATGTATGTAGAAACTCAAGAATAGCTTGCATAGCTTGCTTGCTGTATATTATGGCGTTTTTCCTTTCCACTGTGAGGGTACCTCAGGTGCATATGAGGTACAAAATTGATTAGTTTGATACGACACCCAAAAACTAAAATCATACTTCACAATCGACGTTCTTTTTAATACTTATATATCATTTTTGCGATTCAATCCCTCATTGCCTGCAACATAATGTTGTAATACTTTCTCTGATCTGAACAACTTCAAAGTGCGCAATTTCTTACGAAAAATGACTATGAGGCTTCTTCTCTTTGTGATCAGTCAGCCAGTTACTCATTACTACTCGATATCTATGTGTCTTGAAGCTTGTAAACATTTGGAATTCTGATCAGTGGATGGTAACTCTTTGAAAAATATGCGTAACTAGAAATGAAGGTTTAAGCCCAAATCGGGTTTTCTACGATGAAAAGTTCTGACGATCAAAGTTTGAAACCTTTAAAATATACACAGATCAAATTCATTAAGGTTTTAATCATGACAAGAGGAAATCGCAAGAACAATAATTGCAATTTATAATGTGAAAATGATCAACCTTTATACCAGTCCACAACATGCCACGGAAAAAGTCCAAAGATTAGAGACAAAGTCAATACAGATGATTTTAATTAAAATTTACAAACTCTTGAGAATCATTCATCCATGTAAAAGCAATAAGAAATACTACAGGAAAACAACTCATTGACTCAAGGTTATTTTTGGAATTATGTTTTGCACCCAAATGTAAGGCCATCTAATGTTATTGTAAAGTATAAATATAAATAAACAAATAAATGGATGTAAAATGCCAAATAGTTTTAAATTTTGTTATTGTGTTAATTGTGTCATCTAGAAAGATGAAACTAACAACTCACTTACTCATTTGTATTTCTCTGCCTGCAAGATAATGTCACAGTGTCATGAGGCCTGGCACAACTAGGGTTTGGGGAGCACTTCTGAGACTTGACCCCAGTAATGCACATGAGTCTATTTAGGGAAAGTAAATTTTCAGGGGACTTTGGGCAGTAGGGGTACTGCTCATCTCCCTTAGGAGGAGATTGGAGTGATTCCTGGAGGAACATTCACCCAGCCCACTGCAAAAAATGCTCACCCCCTAATGAGCTCCTCCCAAACCAGTCACAGCAAAAGCATGCAGCTTTCACAGGGAGGTAGCCTTGAGACCTGGTAGACATACTGGGTTGAGCAATCACTTTCATCACTGCCAATGGCCCAGAGAAATTGAAATGAGTAAATGAGTTGGGGAACAATAACATTGCTTATCTGCCGACTGTGTATGACTTACTTTGTTGATGGAGTACAATTCTACATCTTCCAGGCCAATTTCCTTGACGTCACCCCTATAGGAGAGGGGACATATCCCCTTCAAAGTGCATTTTACTGTGCATCTCCATAGATTTTTGTCAGGGGGCTGAGGGATAGTCTATCAAAATTAGTTACCACCAAAACAGGACCACCTTGCCCTGGAACAGCCAAGGGCTTGTTGTATTCTGAGCATTGGCCCAAGATGCACACACACACCATGCCAGGGTGAGCAGCATCTTCCATTCCTACCTAGATAAACTGAAATGAGTAAACAAGTTGAGGAGCATTAAAATTGCTCTTCTATTGGCTACACACAGCCAAATTTGATAGAGCACTACTTGAGGTCACCTACACTGGAAAGAGGACACCTCCCCTAGTTTACCATACATCTTCATTGCATTAAGGGGGTTCAGTGGTAGTCAATTAAAGTTAGCTACCCTGTACCAAAATGGTGCCCCCCCTGTACCAAAATGGTGCCATCCTGCCCAATCCTAGCTATGGCCTAAAAGCAGTTCTGAGCTACCTAACAGGCTGAGAAAGTGAAATGAGACAAGAGGCATTTATGACTTTGTGGGGTGTTCCTTATTAGAAATCATTTAGTTGCAGAAAAGATCTATTGTTTGTCCAAAAATATTAAAACTGAGTCTGGTAATAGGACCCTCTTATTTCAGCTGACAGGCAGAGAAAGAGAAATTAGTAAATAAGTTGAGAGGCATTTGTGAGTTTGTGTAACATTTCATTTTAGAAACCATTTCAGTTACAGAAACAGGTGCACTGTTTGTCCAGAAATGTTGAAACTGAGTCTGACAAGATTTCTTAATAATAAGAAATCTCGAAATCTGAAAAGCTCTGATAATAAATGTTTTAAAATGCATTACCAAGACTCCCATTGAAGTGTCTTTATTGACCATTTAGTTCATTCCCTTTTGCACCGTCCCATTTACGGTGCAGCCATTCGCATACACATCTTGCACATCTAGGTTGAGAGCCCCACAGGGATC
>JBCAUG010018434.1:0-10806 GCA_038406175.1 Haplosyllis leylae
GGCCTTTTATAGACAGGGAGATGCACCATCATATTCTTACATCACACAAAATAGTTCCCACTAAGGAGAGGAGTTGGGAATCACCTTTTGGCATTTTACCATGTAGAATGCAGTTTAGTGTTTCCAAGCAGTTTAGGCCATTGCTGACACAGGTATGGGATTGAGGGGGTATGAATATGCACCCTGAGTGCAGTACTCAGCCCAGACATGATGTCATTACTCTGGGTATTGATTGGCTCACTCACACATCACACCACTCTGTCTAGACATTATGTCATTTACATGTGACAACTCAAGCCTAATTGGATGGAATTACCCATCATGAGTGATCCTTGAGGAGGCAGACTGTTAAATGCCCTGTTTGCACTGCAGGACCCAATTTCCATGCTTCCAGGTATTTTCCAAGCATTTAAGACCTGACTTTTTAAGCTCAGCTTGTGATATCCTCCCTCACTAAATCTAGTCATGTCCCAATGACTTTATATTTTTACAACAGAATATTTTAATTTTTGGAGCCGCAATCACATTATTTTTAAGTTTTCTAAGGAGATCAGTTTACATCACAAGTTTTCATGCCAGTCTTGTTTGCCATCACAAACCACCTCCTCACTATCCTGGAAGGTACCTGAGTTGACAAAATGAGGCTAGCGAGCAGAAATGGTGGTAAACTTAAAAAACGTGGTAGGTGTTGAAATTCAGGACCAATTTTATCAATTTTGAGGAGATTTTAACTTTGCCCTCCTCAATATTTATGTCCCAGTTGTTGTATATGTAATACTGGTGCGGTAGGCAACATTTTGACCAGAGTGAGGAGGTGAGGCTGCAAGCAAGCCTGGTGGTAGAATGGGCTAAAATTCAAGCATTTAAGATTGCCAAGTTTAGGAAGTCTGCATGCCCCGTCAGCCTAAATTGGCTGCCCCCCTCTTTCACCCAGGGTCCTTGAAATCCTGGATGAGGAGGTGTGTACATGTATTGCGTTAATTGTACTGTTTGCTCTTATCACTGTGCACCATTCCATGTTGTTATTCATTAAAAAGCTACTGATCTACCTCCTCAAATTACAGTTTTAATGAAACCCCTGGGCAGCTTGCCCTGACACATATGTGTATATTGTCTGTATTGTTTCACAGATTTCTGAAGCGGAGAAAGGTGGAAGCAGCTGGGGACCAGCGGGTTCCCAAGTCGCAGTGGCTGGTGTGCCCACCTCCTCAACCACCTAGAGGGCTGCCCCTCCCCCATGTGCACCATCATGGTGCCAGGGCAGCTCCGAAACCTTGAGGAGGTGGGGTCACACAGGGAACATGTGACAGAGGTAAGAAAGTTGGTGCTTCCCTTTTTGCTTTCCACTTCATGAAAACGGTTATTGGAGTAAAGAACTTCATTTTATTGCTAAATCACCAATTAACTGACATTTCAGTCATTCCCACTGTTCTAACTCCTCCCTTTGCTTTGCAGACATGTAATCAATGAGTGAAACAACTGAGGGAGGAGGTGGAGGAGCTTCATCACCTCTCATGCTGGGCTCGCAATGCCAGCGATGCCCAGCTCCTGCTGTGGATACGGGCCCAGCATGAGACCGTACCACCACTGGATCCTGTAAGTTCACCTCCTCTCAGTTAACATATGTACATTTACAAGTTTTACTATATACATTTAGAACACTGTGTATCTCCTCAATTTTATTGCAGGAACTGTCATACCTTCAACAGTATATCCAGCCACCAGGAGCCCTTCCCACATCAGAGCCCGCTGCTCTGTTAGGGACAACTGGGGGGGGGACTCCTGGTGGCCAACCCTTTACTGAGGAGATGGAGAGGGGTTCGATTCCTCTCCCCCAAGACCAAGACCAGTTTTTACTTTGGATTATGTGTATTTCGTACCTATTTCTGTACCTTTTAGTTTCACAGCTGTTCTTGCACAGTACAGTGCAGGAACCCGATTTTGACACCAGTAACCATTTGAGGAGCCCACATTTACTATACCTTTTGCATTGCAGATGATGATAAAGATCGAGCCTGCAGAGAGTAAGGGGGTGGGTGAGGGAGCTGCTCAAGTACCCCCGCCCCCTCAGGAAGCCATGGTGAAGGAGGAACCAGTGGAAGAGAGCAATTTGGTAGGCCTTTTTCTTTACATTTAAATGTAGTTTCTAGGTTCACCCAAACCTCACATTACAGTGGGGGTGGTTGGGTTCTGGTTATTTTAGTTTAAAATTTTGCACCGCCATTGTGAGGAACCACCTCCTCAAAATAGGCTTCTTTTTACAGATCTCGACAGTCCCTACCAGCCCAGCAGAGGGATGGGTCCCTGGCCCGAGGGTCTCCCTTGAGGAGATCAAACGTGAAGCCAGGGCCAGGGACCAGGAGATAGCTACACCAGAAATCGACCTGGAACCTCCCCAGGACCTCATGCTGGAAATTGAGCCCGGACTGCCCCTGCACTTGCTTATGGACATTAACGTGGACGATGAGGAGGAGATTGAGGTGTTAGAGGTTGTAAAGGGTGTTGAGGGGGTGGGGCAGGCTGCCAGGGAAGGAGGGAACTTGCTCCCTTCCGAGAGCAATGTCGCCTCCATAGCCCTGGCCACCCAGTCCCTGGAGGTTCAGCAGGCTCTCTAAGTAGCCTCACTGATCCTCGAGGGCTGTGCTCCCCCCAAGCTCTGATCCCCTCCACCTCCTCAACCATCTGCCTCTAATCCTGGAGCACAGGTCTTCTACTACCCTGTGCCCCAGGAGGTGAGACAGACGGTACAACAACAAGTGGAGCAGGTGTTGGGACCTGGTCAGGGCTCACAGAGGCCCACAGGGCCTCTGGCGAATTCTACCGGGTCCTCACAGCCTGCTCGCCTCCCAACCAAAACTAAGACATGCCAACAGCCCTGCCCCTCATCTAAGCCCCCAGCCCATCCCCTTGTACCTCCTCAATATGCCCTCCCACCCCCTCAAGGGGGTGCTTCTCCCTCGGTGACCTCATGGCAAAAGTATGCCAGGCTGAGTGACTTCCCTCCTCACCTGCATCTCCCGGGGTTGCAGTGGGAGTACAGGACCACCCACCCCTTCATGCCTTGGTGGTGAGGGGATCTGGGCCACCCCCCCAACTGTCCATGTTACGGAGGGCCATCCATTGTGTGAGGGGAGACCCCCTTCCCTGAGGTGGGTGTGCACCTATGTGGGATGCATGAATCAAGTGTACTCCTACCTGGATGGTAGGGGTCACTACTAATTTGCCCACCTCAGGAAGGGGTTCACCTCCTCATTTTGCTCTTGCCCCCAGGCAAGATTTAGATACAAATTATATTAAAGCAAAATATCAAACATTGAAGACAACAAAACGCAATGAAGGAATGGCAATATTTACAATAAAATGATTTATTGTTTTGTTAAATCCAAATTCAAATCTTCACTTTGGTAGAAATATGAATTCTCCACCGATTGCACAACTTAGATTTTCAAATGTTGTCCTGAGAAAAGAGAAATCAATGAAAGAAAATGGCAATGTCGTCAGAACCTTGATTTGAATCCGACCTGTGTTGTGGGAAATGTCGAAACTGTCTTCCAAAAATGTCTTGAAATTCACCTCAGTGTTGGTCATCGTGCCCTCTTCAATCCAGATTTTGAGAAGATGATTACTGACTGTAGCTGGTTGAAAATTGGTGTCTTATTATGCATGCTTTGCTTGATGAAAGCTGTATCTCGAGTAAACTTTACCTACAGTTCACTGCTTAACAAGCAAAAGGTGTTTGAAACTAAAAGAAAGGCATCAGGTCTTGACAATTTCACTTCTCATCCTACCAACCGAAGACCAGGACTTTGAATTAAATGTTGTCTATTTTGTACAGCATCGTCCATGATCACGTTTTACACAAAGATAAAAAAGTAGTGTTTCCATGCCAAGCAGATACAAATTAACTAAGAACTGTCAAATGCAGTTCAAGTTGGCTTGGCTTCTGTTATTACATGCAGATGGGTTATGTTTATACAAAGCAAATATAAATCTACACAGATGACTTTCAAATGCATCACAAAAGTCATTCATCCTGAGACTGGCAAGGCATGACACATTAGAGTTGGAAAGGCATCAGACTTCTAAACCATTAATGGTTGGTGTTGTGGGTTGAATTCCCACTTGAGGCAACTTTATTATTTGCTGAAACATTTTAAACTCCTCCATGTCAATTTTGTACAAAAATGCCAGAAAATACCAAATCTGTGTTATATTGTAAGATACAGGGTAAAAGTAGCACCTAAAGATCATAACACAAATGAGTGTCCGATAAAAGGGGTTTGGCTACCCCAAATAATCGATGAAAACAATATCACCCAAAGGATTTAACAGATTGATAACATACCCAAAACAACGTTTCGAGAATTATCATTTTCTACACACATTGAAATTTTTAATCGATTCAAGTTTTGTCATACAATTCTCTCGTCATTGCCCACCAAAATGTACCAATCACGTCAATCCTTACTAATTGTACACTGGGTTCATGAAAAAAATTTGACGTCGACCTTGCGCTGATTGGTTCCAAAGAAGTGAGAAAAAAAATAATAAAGACAGCCTCCTATGCATCGTAGATTTTACAGAACTAACTTTCCAATACTTCAAATTGTTCAGAAATAAAATAAACACAGTTTTCCAGTGAAATTTTGATCCAATTCAGTAACTGTGCAAAGCAAATTTCGTATTCAAAATATAAAGCAATTAGTTTTACAATGAGGTTAATAATGATGGCATCATTAATTCGATTGATAGAAAATCATCCAGAAACTGGAATGATACTTTTCTTTAATGCGTTAACTTTTCAGATCTTCAAAAAATCTATCTTTTTACCTTGATCTGAAACAATGATCAAATGTAAGACGGTGTTTTGAAGAGGGCTTGTGTTTTGTTTTCTCTGTGTGTGGGATAAGAGTACCAGGACGCGAGAGACACAAACTGTACAAACCACTTGAGAATGAGATAACGTTTTTGTAATCAGTGTGGTCGTCTAACCAGCGACATCAGTACTTTTTTACCTTTGAATGTGGACCTATTTCTAAGAAACTACAACCACAAATAGCCCATCCTTATTCTTTGGATTCTTAGGATGTTTGCTAAAGGAAAAAACTGTAACAACCCAGTTTATGCTGATGAATGACCAAACCTATTTTTCGTTATTACCTCTTGAGACACTATTAACGTACTGGTAATTGGATACTTAGCATGAAGATGATTGTAACTTTCAAGCAGGTCCAGTGCGCAGAGAAACCCTGATTTAACATGTGTAAAGAGAAGTTTACTTTCTCATAATATTAAAACATTATTCATAGAGTTAGATCTATTTTATTTGAAGAAATAATTTCCTTGGTTTAATTTTTACAAATTAGAAACAATACACATTAAAAATTTCCAAATGTTTTGCATTCATGACCTTCAGTTAGGAGTAAAAAATAAGTTGAAGTTTCTTAACGTTGTTCAAGTGAGTTAGTGATTCAATTGTGTCTGACCTGTAATGGTAAAGTGATACTATCATAAATCTTTTACCTCGTACAACTTCAAGTACTGATACATCTAAAGTTATTGGTGTATTTCTTAACGCTTAAAATATCTGACCTTCACAATTATTCTTTCTGGCCAATCACATTAGGCGACAAAGTTTTCCAAGAATATAAATGTATTGTGGACAAACTGTGGCAACACTGTGACACCTTGCTAGAGGCAGATAACTTCATATTATGAAAATGTGTCAACATTATGAAGCGTGAAACGTAGCAAATGGTCAAACACTTAGATTTCAACAAAAGAAACCCGTAACATAAGAATATTTTGTTGATTGAAAGTTTATTCATTTCAAAGTGTGAAGGCTGTTTGGATGCAAAACTGAAAAAAAGAATTCTGATAATCATAATCTAGTAGCAGTTTGATGTTGAATTGGGAAAATGGATAGCGATCGATTGTTTCAAGCTATTCAGGAAGGTCGGGAGGATGAGGTTCTTTCCTTAATCCAACAAGGAGTGGATATCAACAAAAGGTACCAGAACAATAAAACCGTCTTGATGATTGCTGCTGAGAAGGGACACAAGTATGTTGTTCATGTATTGCTTTCAAATGGTGCGGCCGTGGATGCTGGGGATACAGAAGGAATGACTTCTCTGGTCAAAGCAGCTCAGAATGGCAAAAATGAGGTCGTAAAACTTTTGATTGAATATGGGGCTGATGTAAAAATACACAGATCGTGGGGAACAGCTTTGCATTATGCTGCTGGAAGTTGTGACATTAGTGTTGTAAATGAACTAATTGATGCTGGTGCTGACGTGGATGCAGAGATTGATGCTCGCTATGAACTAGGAAGCACTCCTCTGATGTGTGCAGCGACGGAGGGCAAAGATGACGCTGTGCAACTTTTGATTAAGCAAGGAGCTGTTGTAAACAAGAAAGATAAATGGCACGAAACAGCCTTGGATCGTGCTGCCTTGAATGCACACATCGATGTTATAAAAACCTTGATTGAAGCTGGTGCTGAGGTGGATGATCAGGATGACGCTGGAAAGACAGCTGTGATCAAAGTAGCAGAAACTGGCAAAAATGATGTTGTAAAATATTTAACTGAGCAAGGAGCTGATGTAAGGATGACAGACGTGTGGGACAAAACAGCTTTGCATTATGCTGCCACGCATGGTCACTCACTTGTTATAGAAACACTGATTGGTACTGGTGCTGATGTAAATGCTAAGGATAAAGAAGGCGAGACACCTCTTATGATTGGAGCAAGAAATGATAAAAAGGACAGCGTAGCAGCAATTTTCTCTGCAGCCACACAATCCCGCAGGAAAGTGGATATCAATGTAAAGGACAAATATGGTAAAACAGTCTTGATGGTTACTGCTGAGAAAGGTTTCGATACCATAGTTGATGTCCTGATCTCAGCTGGAGCTGCAGTCAATTTTGAGCTTGTGAAAGATGCAGAAACAGCTTTGACCTTGGTGAGAGAGGAATTAGTAATGCTGAAACTAACACAGTCGTTTAACTTAGAAAAGACACGATTCATTAAGGAAGAAGATATCAGCAAGGAACTTAAGAAAGGAGATGAAACTACTGATCCGTTATTAGTCATTCAAAGGGCCTGTAGTGAAGTTTTCACGGAGCAAGAGAAGAAAGACATCGGAAATCAGTTAGAAAAAATGCTGCCAATGTATAAAGCCATCAGGGAGAAGCTACTGGTGGCAGGAGGTTATGACATGCGGAATATTCAAAAGAAAGAGACAAAGTACGTACCATTCCTCAAATATTTCAGTTCTTCCTATTTTGATTTTGAACATTTGTCAAATTCATCTAATTCATCAACAAAAAATTATAAAATATTAAAAGGACTTTTGTGAGGTTTGAACCATGAATCTACTGATGAACCGTCAGGCTAGCTAATCATTACACCAAAATGTCAACTGTGAGTCAGGGACATAAAAAGCTCACAAAAGAATTCAGTCATGCTTCACTGGTTTCAATTGATCCCATCCAAATCATCTAATTAAACAAATCCAATACAAAATAGAAGGAATACGAATAATTATATTTCAATTATAACATAGCAGTTAACTGGTTCAGTGAAAGTTCAATAATGAAAAACGAAACAACAAAAAGGTAAAACTATAAAGAATAGACTGTCATATCTATCATTCCAGGGAGAAGATCAAAAGCATCCTGCTGAGAACTGATGAAAAGGCTTTGAATGAATTGGGAAAAACTGCCACAAACAGAGATCAAGAAGATGCTGTAATCTCTATGCTTCAAGATATGATAGCTGACAATGACTTTGTAAAGAGTAAGTTACTTTGAAGACACTTGGGATTGTTTGTTGATTTATTTGCATCGACAGTATTAATTAAATTTATGAACATGAAATAATATGCATGAAATAAATTGATAGAATATAAGGATGAAGCCAAAAATTTAAACAAATCAGGCGACTATCATGAGCTACCTACAAACATAAATTATCCTATTCTTAGTTAGATCTATTTGGAAAGGAAAGTAATTTTTTCAAATATGTTTATTGTAGAGTGGAATTTATTGTTTCATTTGCTGAAAGAAAAAGATCATTTCTATCAAGATGATTTTCTTCACCTCTTTGCTGTGGCTGGAAACGTCGACGTGCTTGCAACGACAATGTTGGAGCTAGCAATACATAACAGTTCCAACTCGGGTGAACAAAACGAAGAGGAAAATACATTTCTTCATACTTTAGCTGAGAATCATGAAGTGGAGACCTTAAAAAATCTCTTTCAAAAAATATTTCAGCAAAATAAAGAATCTTCCATCAATGAACGATACAATGCAAACTTAAAAACCAGTGACCTGGATGATAATCCTAGAGAAAAGGAAAAAATGGGCAACTGGCTTACTTGGTGTATTGAAAAGGTGAACGAAAAAGGATACACATTTCTAGCTGTAGCTGTAGACAAGACAAATAAAGAAACAGAAACAGATATGGAGACAGTCTTAAAGTGGATGATTGATATATTTACAGAAGACTTTATATCTGGGTTGTGTAAGAAGACGGATAAAGGAGGAAACAGCCTAGCACACCTGGCTGTGCGAAAATCACTGGCAAAACTCACAGCTTTCATCCTATCGAAAACAACTAAGGCTGATAAAATATTTAACAAAGAGGGTTACAACCAATTACATCTTGCTGTCAAAGCCAATGATACTGAAGTGGCAGAAAAAATTTCAGAACAAAAGCACTTTAATATAAATAGTTTGATGTTCAATGGAGAAACAGCGATTCACCTAGCATCCCAGCTAGGCCACTCACAAATACTGGAGAAATTAATAGAACAAGGAGGAGATTTGTCTGTGACCGATGATGAAGAGGGACATACTCCATTACACGACTGCCTTCAACAAGTCTACTTTGAAGGGATAAATTGTGAAGAAAACTGTGGAAAATTTCTTAAGGTCTGGAACACAGTAGTCAACAAAGCTGTCACTTGGTGGTGTTTGAAACTGAAAAAACAAGAGCCTGCAAATGGATCTGAAGAGTACCTAGAAATACAGCGCAAAGCCGTGTACTATCTAAGGTCCTGTGTCAAGAACAACAATGGCCTTTCCGTTCTACAGTATGCAGCTGACCGTGGACTGGTGATGTGCGTTCAAATTATGCTATCAACGAAGTTTGTCTTTGTTTTGCAAAGCGAAATCCCCAAAGGAAATCAGAAAAGGTCAGAAAAGGTAACTGCGCACGAAATAGATGTAACCAATTTGTGTCCAGAATTTTTTGTGAGGAAAGACATTCTTTATCAAAGGGAACTGCGAGAAATTACACAATTGGATAACAGCAGAGAAAAATCAACAACAGAAGAAGAACAAGAAGATGAAGATGAGGCAGAAGAAGATGATAATGGTACGATAGTCTCCTTTCTGCATGCCTTGGCTGAGGTTCAGCCACCAAACAAAGCAGGGGAAATCCTCGAATCCATACCCATGATGAAACTTACTCAGTCAGAATGGAGAGTTTCACAGTGGATTTACATAGGGTGGACTATAATCCACATACTGCTGATGATATTTACAACAATGGAAATTACGACACCAGAGAGTAGTTCTCAACTCAGCTCTATTTGGACTACTTTGCTCGGACTTTTAGTAATCCTGTATGCTACCATAATGATTACCACACATTCCACTGTGAAAATAGTCAAAAGATCAACATTTGGACGAAGAATACTGCAGAAAGATGAAAATGCAATGTTTGTAAAGGATTCAATCAAAGAATATGAGAAACTGTCAGAAGACAATGGACTTTCTTCCCTTCCTCGAAGGGTGTTTGGTGAGACTGTTTTGATTCTTGAGCTGTTGTTTACCGGATTTACCTGGGCTGTGTATGTTCCGAAGATCTCAAACTTCGATATGAGTGACCATATTTGGATTGATGGATGCTTCTTACTATTTGGATGGATAATGTTGCTTATTCCAGTAACGTCGAACAATCGAATTTATAAATTGATATCAGTATTGAAGTACATAATCATATATGACATGCTTCCATGGATTGTAATCTATATGATAATTAGTACAGGTTTCGCTGCAGCCATAAAGCTACAGAGCACAAGAAAATAACTGAAGAGGAGAATGAAACAGTCAGCCCATTAGATACATTCTTGGACATTTTGATACGTGGGCATGGCCACAGATCGTGCCAGGCAAGTACCACCTCAAACAGAGCCTCCACACGAAATCAAAAGAAAACAATCACGTGGAACGAACACGATATTCGGTATGATACTCAGACCAGGAGATGGTATCTAAGACTGAGTCCGCTCGATGTAAAAGAAATAAGAGCCAAAGTCTGGCAACGTGAGCCACCAGAATAAAAAAATATTAAACCTTATATCTCGGATTTCTACTTTATCATTTAAAGTGTAAAAATTGTGTAAAATACTTGAACCTATTTTGCTAATGTAAAGCACCCTGTGTTTTCTGTAAATATTGCGGGTTCGTCTCTCTTTAATCATTTCTCAATTTCAGTTTTCTCTATTATAGTTTACATTTTGTTTGCAGAGTCTATCAAAAGATCATTTAATATTGTAGACACTTAATTTTTTCAAAACATAGTGCAATTTAAAATCGAGATACATGAAAAAGTGGCTGAGAATTGAATGTAATAATTAGGTTAATAGTACATTAGTTGTGCTGAATAGCCATGACTGTAGATTCCTGTACCATCTAAGAACAGTACAATAAAATATTCAAGTATGAAGTCTGGTGTATTTCCTTGCACTCTGACCTGCTCCCACAGGGGGCTAAGGACTAAATTTACTGCTTATTACC
>JBCAUG010018445.1:0-10806 GCA_038406175.1 Haplosyllis leylae
CAGAAAAAGAAAACCAGATGCCATCACCTTCTGGTCATTTTCCATAATGTCCTCTGGTGGATAGAATTCTCCAATCGCTTAGAAAAACCAGCATTAAACATTAAATCAGTATGAATTGTGAATTTTGTGGCAGCCACAGATTTTTCACAACGATTTTCCAATCCTTAGCAATGCTGGAAATATTTTTGATTTAGTACTGACAGCTGAAAAAACATTATTGTTCTTATTTGGAGACGACGAACGAAAAAATCTGCAGTGAAAATCGACAGAAAACGTTGCTGTATAGATGAGTGCAGTGCATGTCAATTACATTACATAACGATTAATTCCATGCGATTGTGTCTTCTTGTCAGTTGTTAAGCTTTGTCACTGCTAATTTGGTTTAATAATAGCTACTTTCATGGTTTCACATATTCGCTAAAACAATGCACACAAGTAATTTGATGATCATTTTTTATCAAGTTTTATGGATATCGTTTTCACATTGGAAGGGAGGTCCTCTCTCATTTTAAAAATGCACACATACATATTGAGTTGAATAGTATTCAGCCAGAAATTATTGTCTCTAAAATTGGGTAAGCTTATTGCTTGTATTCACAGAGGCAGTGTATGCGTATATTTTACACACAAATTTGTAGGTGGCGCGGGAAATCGAGTGTTTGCGCTTGTGTTGCGAACATGCCCATCCCCTAAGACGGAAGTTTTTTTTAAAGATAACACCTATTGCTTAGGGGACGTAATGAATTTTAATGTTTACGTCCCCTAAGCTGGAAACATTTTTTTGTTAAAAAACACTTACGGTCTGAGGACCGTAGAAACCTTAAGCATTTTTTTAAAAAACACTTCCAGCTTACATGCCTTAAGTGTTTTTTTTAAAAAAAAACACTTCCATCTTACATGCCGGAAGTGTTTTTTAAATAAAAAAACACTTCAGTCCTCAGACCATAAGTGGTTTTTAAATAAAAAACACTTCAGTCCTTAGACCGCAAGTGTTTTTTAACAAAAAAATGTTTCCAGCTTAGGGGACGTAAACATTAAAATTCATTACGTCCCCTAAGCCGTAGGTGTTATCTTTAAAAAACACTTCCGTCTTTGGGGACGGACATGTTCGCAACGCAAATGCAAAGCAAACGAAAGCGCAAGAACTCCTTTTCCCGACACACATTTGTAGTAAAACCAAGTGATATTTGTAATTTCCTTTCTCCCAATAAAAGATACATTTCTGAGATGGAAGACCTGAATTTGAAGGTAAATTTTTGTTACAGGTGCAATGGAAAGAATTTCAAGTAATTATTTACATTCAACACCTCGTTTCATTTCTATTTTAGTTGCTCTTTGCTGGAGTTATTGGTCTTTATTACTGTGCCACCGACTTCGCTGCGTATTCTCGGAGTACAAAGGCTTTTGTGATAAAGGTAATAACCTAGTTTGATGTTTATTTTTCTTGCATTAACACATTATTAAATAGTGAATATATAACAGGTTGAGTGCATACTTCCCATGACCATTCCAACGAGGTGCCCCTGAACGGGGTTCAAAATAGTCCCGAGCATCAACAATCCCATTGACCTTCAACTTTTGATGCTGAGTCCAAATCTGCCTAAAACCCATAATTCCCTTCTCTTGTACAGTGTACTGAAGCCGAATCAGCAATATTTCAGCAATTCATAGTGTTTCTCTCACATTGCAGTGTGCGTGTTTCACTCTGTCGACATCCTGCATCTTCCTGTGTATGATAGCTGGAGTGTTTCCTGGAATCCTCGGAAGCAAGATTGCATCCTTTGCTGAATGTAACATGACTGATACCCGATGCCTGTGTTCAGAGTCGGACAGTCCTCGTGCACGGATATACATTTATGAACAAATTGACAGCTGTGAGACTGTGATCACAAGTGTCAAAGACTTTTTGATCTTGCAATGTAGTTTGAACTGCATCGCCAGCGGGGTCTGCTTCTGGTTTGTCGCATTACTTTGGAAATCACGATATCAGGACGTCTACGCTGGAATAAGGCTTCCTACTCACAGTCCGGCTGTACCGTCACATCATCTGGCAAATCAAGTTAATCACAGGAACACAGGTGCAGGCCATCCTCCTGCAAGTCCAATTATAGGAATCCAGACGCACGGGAAGCCTCGGTATCCAATATATGATAGACATGAGGATAACCTGTAGACTGTTTCCAAAGTGATTCCCAAATCCAATTCATTTTCAATACTTGTTGCATGAAACATACGTATATATTTTGCATTGTGTAGTGATGTTTAAATAAACACAAATCATTTGTTCAAATGACTTTGTTCGTTTTCAGAAATTCACAAAACTGTGCAACCGTTAATTGTATTTTGGTGATGGAATATCCATAGCAAAAGCATCTTTTTTATCATGAAATGTTTTAAGTGCTGCTAAAATGATACCAGAAATCTTACAAGTACGGTTAAAGATGCACTTTACGTTAAAGCTGCTCATATGACTTATTAATGCAATATTCAGTTTTACAAGCTGGGGACTAGTCAGCTCTATGTCCCCTTGGTAAGGTGTCTCCTGTAGTCTAGACCCTGGATTTTCCTTTAACAGGACCAAAGACCTGCTGTTACACTGGAAGGGAATAAATAGGAAGTCACAGGAAAGACACTTGCGTACAAGTTACATAAATCTTAATGTTACATAATAATAACAGTCGCAAACTGGTCCATTCAAAAGAATTCGGTTTGCTCTGTGTTTGTGTTCACCGAACGTAGACTCAAACAAACAATACGCCTCAATTACTCAACTGTTTAAATGTTACATTGGCGGACCCAAGGTAGAAGCCAGGGACGCCCGCTTGGTCCAATTTCTTTCTTTTTCTTGCAGTTTTCGGAAAAAATTAGCTAATTAATAGTTGGCGCCCTACCTGGGAAATTCTGGATCCATCACTGAGCGGTTTAGAAATTGGGAAAACACCCCCCTGGTAAACCGCACCCAAACCATGGGCGCCCTGTGTTTTTTATTGGGGGGGTGTCCAACTGCTGCAACGGAATTCGTTGCACAGAGTGAATTTTTTGTCCTATTAAGGAACAAGATCCTAACAAAAAAAGAGTCTGCAGTGAAATATTTCATTTTTAAGATGTTTCACTGGCCAGTTCTGATCCTTGTATGTTTCCGCTGGTATACCCGATCATTGTTACCATCAACACTGACCATCAATTCAAATCACTTTGTATTGGACCACTACTTAAGAAAGCTGCACGCGAAACACGACGCAGTGTTAAGAGGGGAAAACTGCATCTCCTTTACTGAAAATGAAAGAGGGCCTCTTTGTATTTAGCATTGAGCAAACACTGAGAGGTCTGGCAAAGTTGAGATAACAGTTGTCTCACATGAGTAAAATAAATAACCATTGAATGCAACTGAATTGAAGATCTTGGGTTTCTGGCGATCAATGATGTATTGCTGAATAATGTCTCTTTTCCTTCAAAAAGATATTTGCCTTTCTGTCGGATGCAACTTTTGAGTAAAATAAAGTGAACAATAATGGGATAATCGGCATTTTAATGTTGATGAAAAGTGGAAGAAAGAATTTATTTCTTTTATTGTTTTTGACAAAAATTAATTCAACAAGACAGCGTCGGATCTATTAAGCATTTGGTGAAATTCAGGCAGAAAGAGTCAAGTTCATTAAAATTCCTCTGTAGACTGCATTGGATTTGGTTGAAGAAAATGTGTGATTCTTGCCAGCTGAATTTTACACAAGATCCAGACTAATCTTAGAATTGTGGATTCCACACTACAAATAATGCAACCAACCTTTTTCATGTCATTGAAAAACGAGATTCAAGATTAAACACAAAAACAATGCGAAATTTTAAATCAAATATTAAGAAAATTATTAGACAAATATTGAGGTGAAAGAACTGGCAAGGTGTTACTTACTATGAGTGAAATTGATTAGCCGTTGTTTCCATTGCGAACGTTTAACTGCGAACTCAGATTCAGAATGTGTCACAACCGTATTTTCATCATTTTTATTATTACATATTCTTTCGAACATTACTCGTTCCCATGACAATAAATATGTTACATGTAATGCCTACATATTCTTTGTCAAAGTTCTTCTTTATTGTATTACTGCCAGCATCTTGTATCATTGTCAGAAACGCGTGCACAATCACATAGTTCACACCTTCATCAGGAGACCATAATCGAACATTCCTGTTGACTGAAGATAGCAACTGTTGATAGTTTCCACACAGTGCAATATTTTGTGCAAAGAGTTTCCTTTCCATAGTCTTTCCTTTTCTATATTGGTTTGAAAATTCATCAGAGATGACCTCTGAAATTATAAGTTAAGGAAGTGTTTATTATTCTTTGAGACACCAAAACTGATGTTGATCTCATCAAATTATTTTCTCCATTGACTTCATTGACTTCATTCAACTAAGATTCCTTTGAAACTTGGAAGACCCTTTGTGAAACTTTCTGTACTCCGTTCGGATGTGCAACTGCTTCAAAGACAACGAATTAATGGTTTAGATCCAAAACAACAAAGAATAATCTTTAAACCAGGTGCACACCGGTCAAGTATGTATTATAAATATGGAGCCATTCAGTCTCAAATTTTGGCATCTGAGGTACCAGGTGTAAAAGCTCATCATAAATGTCATTACCGTGTGACAGTTATTAGCTCCTTACACATTGATTTGTGAGCTACGAGACTCACTTCTTCTCGTAAATGTCACCAAAATAAAGAGACTCAATTTACTTGGTCCCCTGCAAATTATTTCCGCATAAAGGTCTCAGGATCATCAAATAATCGATTTCTGAGAATGTATTCAGAAACAGCTCCTTTTCCTGGTTTAAGAAAGGACACGTTTACATGTGAGGTCCATCAAAGAGGCAGTCAATCATTCAGGTACTTTTTGTTCTTCACTTGTAGTTTAGCCTTAAAATAAGAACGACGCAATCCTTGCTTGGAATTCAAATTGGTCGCGCACATTGTCTTACCCAAAAACCAAAGTCAAATTCTCCTTGAGTTGCACGTCTGGGGAGAGGTGTGCTGGAACCCTTAAAGTCCAAAATCAAAATTGTCCGTGAAATATTCCGTTGTTAGGGGGAGGGGGGTATTCTGGAACTCCTCATGGACAACTTTGACATTGGATTTGAGAGTTTTAAAATTTCCAAATTGGAACTTTTTGTCAACAACTTTGGATTTGAGAATTTTCGAAAATTGGTGAAACCAAAATATCTGTTCTTGTTCCAAGTTGGCGAGACCACAAATATTGTCAAGTAGTTTTCGATGGGTCTAATCGGCGGACTGGTACTATTTGTACTGTTTCGCAATTAATTCTGACCTGTAGCATTCGTTGTTTAACACTCTCAGCGCCATGTGCGGTGGACTTAATTCCACTATTTTCTTAGACCTAGAGTTAATGGAAAGAGAAATGTATCTCTTTTAAACTGAATAATATTCTGTTTAGTTCCTATTTACTTAACATAAAAAGATTGTTGGAGAAATAAACCATAGCAAATATTTGTGTTTCAGCATCTGAAAACATACAAGCAAGAGCATCCTGTCCAGATGTTGTACAATCAAGAACAATTGCCTGGCTGGTACAATGCAGAGCTTGAGCTACAGCTTTACCTTGTTCTTGTCAATTTATATTACTGTCTGCGTTAAAGTCCAATGTTTTTACTTGGTTTTCCAAAGTGTAATACCATTTGCATGGTCGAATAAAATTGTCATTTCGTTGACCGACAAACCCAGGAGAACTTTTGTGATTTCGCCTTCATGCTTTTGTCGTGGATTTATTGGAAGTCACTTTATTTCCGGGATATGAGACTCAGTATATAATAGTTAAAATGGAATTGTTTTTCATTGCACATTAAAGCTGCACATTAAAATTATTTCAAATTTGGTAGAAATCGAAATCTCGTAAATAACGCATACCATCAATAAAAGCTGGTCCCCAGTCCCCGTAAGTTGTTAGCGTTTACACTTAAACAATTAGTTGGGGATTAAACCTTAGGGATTAAACATGACAGCAAATCTAAATTACCGTCTCTCTTCTGTATTGGGTAAATATTTCAATTGTAGGCTTACTTTCCCAATCGGAATGAGTGCAATAAATTTATGGATTTGTCTTTAATAGGATTTGTCTCTAAAACAAATTCCATTTTAACAAGGGATGTGTCAAAACATAAACTGAAGGATCGAAACTGTAGTTCAGCCTTGACATTCTACTGGACATTGACATTAGTTGTCATATTTTATGACAATTCTTATTGGTGAGGGAATTTCGGTTCCTGACATTGAAATGTCCAGAGTATTAGATCTATTTTATGTTGAACATAATTTTAAAGTGCATCCAGAATGAAATCAGGTGCATAACTGTGTGTCACCAACTATAGTTTTCACCACTAATTGTTGCTGTAGCTCAATACCAGTCACAAATGAGCTTTTACCTGGCTAGCAATGGGAGGAAGAGTTGTCTAATCTCAGTGGGTGACAGCAGTTGTTCATGGGTGCTAGTTCATGCACTGGACCTATAGGAAGGGAGGAGTTGCAGGCTACAATGCTGGGTGGGGAGTTGGAGTTGTGGGGAGCTTACTGGAGCTCCAGTACCTTGGCAGATAAGCAACAGCTTCACAAGTCAGTGTCTCTGGAGATATACTACCACTGTGAAGAATACAAACACTCAGCATAAGTACAGTCTTTATTGATTACTCCTGAGACTGGTTAACATGAATAGACCATGGGGAGTTGACACTAAGGCTCCAACAGGCTTGTAGAATGTCCAACAAACACACAAATGTAGAATTTGCTGCTGTCTCACAAGTGGGGAGTTGGGTTAAAGTCTGTCACTATTATATACACAACCATTAAGCAGCTGATATTTAATACACATGAAGAATATGGGTTCACACAAGAGAAACACAGCTAAAGAAACTCTACAAAACAAGAACATTCATAAGTACAAGTATTACAACAAGGAATTCAATCTAGCTCCTCACAATTATGTGTACAATTATTAAAGAGTCCTCAGAAATACATTTAAGTAACAGGTTGTGCATGCAGAGTTGCTGGGGAGTTAGCCCAGGGGAGTTAGTTCCAGTGGGGTGTTGGAAACTTGGGAAAGGATTGTAGCTATCTAGCACCTTTTGTGATTAAACAAGCTATTGGAACACACAGTCTCAGTTTGCTACTAGTCTCATCTTGATTGGACCAGTAGTTAATGCTCTGGGTAAGTGGGGAGTTGTGTAAGAATACAGTCTTACATGTCAGATGGTGATTGGTTGAACACATCATGCAATTTACTGATTGGGTACTGGAGAAGGTGTATGTGATGCAATGACATTGATTGGATAACCTGTGGGGAGTTGAATAGTTAGCGCATGGTTTGCATGTGATCAGTACATGTGAACTACATGGAAACAAGTGGGGAGTTGGCCAGTGGAGGATTTTAGGCCATTGGAAGCCAAATACACACACGGCTCACCTCCAACTCCTCAGTGTCACAATTATATACATTCGACCTGTTACAAGTGCATGAATGGAAAATGTGTTTATAGGTAATGCTTCCCCACAAGTATAATATAATTGTTTACGCTAGCGGATAAATGTACTGGAAGGATAATGTACCAGTATAATCAATTTTACATGTGAAATAATTCAATCTATACAGGTAACCACTCTTCTATCTAATTTGTCCAATTTGACAAATGCCAAAATAGGAAACTTCCATTGACCCTTAAGGAAAATTGACCCTGTAAAAATTTGCATATGCAAAAAAGACCCTCCTTCCCGACTTGCAAAAAAAAAAAAAAAAAGAAAAAAAAACACCTTCTTCTCCAACATGCAAAGTACCCTCCTCCCCAACATGCAAAAAACAAAATACTCTGCGAAACATGCGAAAATGTGAAACAAGGAATTCAATTGACATGTTTGCGTGGAATTTCGATATCTGAATTCTATAGAAATATCCTAGAATTTGATTGCAATTTACAAACTCACTTGAGAAAGGTGCAAGACTTCTAATGCATTTTCAAATTGTTTCTATATGATCTCTGTTCATGGAGAGGAACAAATCAGGTCAAAGTTATGTTACAAAGCAAATTTTCTTTGGAAATGTTTTCAAATAAGGAAATATTGTTTTAGGGAATGAACATGCGGTCAGTAATTTGGGGACTGTACCAGGGGGTGTAACTGGCGTTATGATATGACAGAGATTACTTTTTATGGGCAGAAAGTTAAAAGCAATGTACACAGCCCTGAAGCATTCAGGGTTCCATACGAAATAATTTCGTCAGAAATAAATGTGTTAATTAGTTTCAATGAGAAATCTCCATATATGACAAAATAAAAACTTCATTTTTTTCGTTTTATATTTGAATAAAAAACAAGGCCATCTTGACGAAAGTGAGGAATTCAATCAGATTGCACTGAAATCATCTATGTATAACATGGACAATATAAAATGGATAGATTTCAATCGTCCCTTGTTGTAGATATTTTGGTCACTTGCATCTCTGGAAAAGACTTAGCCGTCTTCAACATCTGAAGCATTTTGATGACATTATGGATCTGAGGTCATAAATATTTACTCAGAGCAGTAACAAAAAACAGTTATTTCACAATAATTGTGTTATTTTACGAAAACGTGAGTTTAGTAAATGTTGACCCTGTTGTGAACAATGACATGGTTCTTTTGTTGCTAAACAGAGCAAAATGTCAATACCAATTGCCAGGAATTATATTAAGATGTACTATTTTGGGCCTTAATAAGAAGGTTTTTGACGAGAAATCTGGAGCCATGTTTTTCATAGATCTATTTTACTTCGCACAAATTTAGCATTGAATCAATGAAGAAACACAAAAACAATCAGACAACTTTCAGTAGTCCATTGTAATCTCCTTCCAATTAGCAAGTATCTACTTTAAAATGAAACACATATGATGCAGAAATAATTTAGTCATCATACACAGCTCATTTTGAAGGAATGTAATTCAAATTTGTTTCAATTTAAGTAAAAACCTATAAGGGGGTACCTTCAAATTTTTCAGTTTCTTTGCCAACATTAAATTCATCAGTTATTCCTCCCCACTGCATCAAAAGAGACAACCAATGAAAGAAAAAATTAATATATAGAGTTAGGTTTCCAATGGTATATCGAAACAGTACCAAAATTTAATATTTCTGTGAGAAAATCAGCAAAATGTCACTTTAACTGAGAGAAACAAGGTCAACATGTCACCAATATTTCCCATTGAAAAGCACTGCAGTGTTTCTTTGCCATGACCTACTTGCATTTGCCTCAGTTGACCTAACTCTTTATATTAATTTTTTCTTTCATTGGCTATCCTTTTTGGTGCAGTGGGGAGGAATAACTGAAGTTTTAAGTTTTTTGAATGGGAATTGGTCAGTAAAAATTGCCATTTTGTCAGTAAATTGTGCTAAATGGATTTAATAAAAATAATATATCTTTTGAATTAACAACCCAAAAACTATGAAATTACACTGAATTCATGTATATTTTTCCTACAGACTTTCACAATATCAGTTATGTACAATAAATACATTCTATTTCTTAGTTCTTTTACACTTGCATGTAGTAAATTGATGGTCAGTATAAGTCAGTAAAAAATAAACATACAATGTGGTCCAGTAGTGGTTCCAGGATTTGGTCATGGTGGGGCCCAGAAATTCTTCTGAGATTTTGCTTACATAGTGAAGTGGAGTCATGTGAGTGAAACAAGCCAATATTGGCTGGGGTCCAGAGCCCACCTTAGGGCCCTGGAAGCTCTTACATTTTTAACTGTCAAATATGTATTCTTCCACTTTTCCTGCTACTTTTTCTTCAGATTTTTTAATGTACATTTATGTGGGTGCATTACAAATATCTATTTCAATATGAAAGATTCTGGCCATTTTGACAAATGCAATATTTCTTTTCCAAATATGAGAAAATGAAGGGTCTTATTTGTTCTTATGGTTTAAATTGCAGACACATTAGTTTGTAAGCCAGGTTTCAGGGGCCTGCTTATTGCATTTTTAAGTGTCAAATATATACATTCTGCCACTTTTCCTGGTACTTTTCTTCAAAAATTGTATGTAGGCACACTACACAAAATATTTTTCAATACAGCAGATTCTTGCGATTTTGACGAATTTGTGCTTTTGGTTAGGTTTACAGAAATATTAGTTTGTAAACTAGGGGTCTGGGTCCACTTGGGGCCCCAGAAACTGTTGCATTTTTAACTTCAAAATATGTATCTTCCTACTATACTGAGAATTTTTTGTTGAAATTTCCAAATAATTTTATATACAAATATTTATTAATTCTTGACATTTTTGTGCAATAATGTATGAAAAATACTTTACTTCAGTCTTTACAGATAAGATAGGTTATGGCTAGAGTTAATATAATGTAGAGGTATGCACATAAGAAGGCAGAATGATGAGTTGAATGAGTCTAGAAGAATATGAAAGCACTATTCATGCCAAGTGAAGTGAGGCTGGAAATTTTTTTGAAAAAATATAAAATTAGGGCCCTACAAGAAAGTCCTCCTGCATGAATGCAAGAGGCATACTGCCCACTGCGTAGCCTACCTATCCCCGGGGAATCATGTCCCCCAAAAAAAATTTCAAAAAAAAATTTTAAAAAAAATTAAAAAATTTTTGGGAGGTACCCCCCGGGACTAAGTACCCCCCCAGGACTGAGTACCCCCCAGGACCAAGTACACCCCCTGGGACAGAGTACACCCCGCAGGACTGAGTACCCCCAGGACTGAGTACCCCCCTGGACCGAGTACCAACACAGATTGGACTGCG
>JBCAUG010018456.1:0-25066 GCA_038406175.1 Haplosyllis leylae
ACACTCACGACATGAAACCAATGCAATCTATGTGTAAACTATTGTATGCTGTCTTTGATCTTTTGACACTCACGACAAGAAACATAGAAAATCTATTAAAATGCATTTTTGACACTCACAACATTGTATTGCTATGTACAGTATTATCAACATAGAAAATCTATTAAAATACATCTTTGATCTTTTGACACTCACGACATTGTATTGCTATGTACAGAATAATTTGAAGTAAATCCTAAATCGAAGTTTCAAATCGAATTTATTTCTAATTTGAAGTTTTGTACATAATTCAATTTACAGTGTATAATGTAGTTTGAATTTCCACTTAATTCGAAGTAAACCTTGCCGACGAAAGACTTCGATTTAACCGTGCCCAACCTGTACTAAAATGATACTGAAAGATACTGTTTCCTTCTCTGTGCACATTATCCCATTCCGATTCCGATACCTTCAGTATGTAGGTGTAATAAGGTCATCAAGGGCTAATCCAGTTTTAATCCATCAGTAATCCCTCTGCTAATTCACTGGCAAAAGCGATCTCGCAGTGCCTTACGCTAAACAGAGAGGAGCTTTCATTCTACTGTCCTTCATTTCTGTGTTGTCTCGTGCTAAAAGCTTACAGTTGTTATCAATTAAGATCAGTGTATACATTGTTTTCACTATGTTCGTAGATATTAAAACTGATTGTTGGACTATATCATGTATATAGAGACAGCATAGGAAAAAAGAACACTCGGATACAGCCACTGGGATGTATCTGATTGAGAATTATAACAAGATAAATTGGTGTCTTACGAAACATTGACAAGACTAAAACTGAATATTTTACTAGAATGTTCGCTAAACATCCTGGAGGCCATCTGCTTAAGCCTCATGGATGCATCTCATTTAAAAGCATAGCAAGGTGAAGGTCAAGGTGTTAAGCAGCCGTAGCACTCGGATATGACTTGGAGAATCATTATCCAAGAGGTTCTTGTTTGTAAATCATAAGCATCACTAGAATTCTAAAACAATGCTTAACAGTGCTTAACAGGAAATCAACACGTCTTATTCTTGAGTCAAAAGTTAAAACTGCAGAAACAGTGAAGCTACATTGCTGAGTTCAATAAGGTTTAAAAATTCTGAAGCAAGTGGGTGTCACGTGTTAACAGCTTTTCGGACACAATAAAATTAGCTGACAAATAGATCTACAGAAGAGATTGAAATTTTGTAACTTTCGCACATTAGATAGCCATCTCAATTAACACATGATATAAAAATGGATATGAATCAGTACCAATTTTCTTACAAATGATTTCATTTCCATCCGAGTGCCTTTTTTTCTGGCCTGTTAGAATCAGCATAGTGATTGAGTTGAAGAGCACGGAAGATTCTGGGAATATGCCTTGGCAGTTTTATGAACGTCTTTTTGTAACATAGCAACGGGCCAGCCAGCGAGCATTTAATGTTTCGACTTAATTTTAAATAAATTAGGAGTGTTTCTCTTGACCAAACTTTGTCACAAAACTACAACAATCCAGAGGAGGGGAAAAGACAGCAACAACCAATTAGGGTTCTGTCCTGCTCTAACCCTAATTCAAAAGAATTTTTCTAATCAAGCCTTTTCAAGAAGAAAAGATTTTCGTCAAATTAGACTAATCCACTCAGGCATTAACCAGCACATTTTTTAGTGGTAAACACTATCTTACTGATGTACTGGTCAAAAGATCTGGAGTTCGAACTTCACTTTGGTTAAAATTCTTTTGTTCAATTCACCTGATAAGACGAAAGAATTCTGAAAAACTCGAACGTCTCGTCCTTACACATAAAATGTCGCTTTGATGAAAGAATTTGAAGTTAACTACACTTAAATTTATCCCTTTGGTTGCAAAATTTAGACAAAATATCTTCAAAAGTGGTTGTTTACCATAAATATGCAAGTCATCTCTAAACATCTATATTAACTGGGTAATCCACCTGTAAATTACCTGTCTCTTGTGGGTGGACATCAAAGGAAGCCGCCTGTCATAGTGATACTTTGATATCACAATTAGAACAGGAAGCTCTTTGCTATCTGTTCTCTAAGACGATAGATACCTTGTGACCGCATGCAGTTAGTATAATCGAGCTCTTTTATTGAGGCCCTTTGTTGTGTTGGTACAAACGGTAAATATGACCTCGTTCCGTCAATATTCAATGTCATTTAGATCTATTTATTGCCCCTGAAAACGATAGACCAAGGGGTCCTCGTAGTGGAAATCAGACCACGACCTTTGTGTACTCAAATGAACGTCAACACCAACGTTAATCATTCTGACGTCATAACGACTCAATCTTTGAACCACTTGAAATAAGTGTCAATTTCAGGATAAGTCTGTTTACAAGTTCCCACGCCGTGCCCGTCACCGTCACAGTCACCGTCGAAGTTTAACATTATGCCAATGGTGACGGGCACTTTGATGGGCAAAATGGGTTGCACACCCATTCTGCCCATCAGACTGCACATCAAAAAGATCAGAAGAGCCGCTCAATGGCGACAGTATATGTAAACAGGCCTTAAGTTAGCTGATATGTTTCACAGAATAGAATTGTTAATGTTACATGAATTACTTACAGATCATCAAGGTAAATGACAATAACCGAAACTATAGAAACTAAACCTGGTCAAAAATCTAACTCAAATCAAATAAACAAAACAAAAGGGACGGGATCACGTAAAACTCAAAGGGCTATTCCAACTCCATTGTAATATCACTCCAAACAAATGATGGCCAGAACTGTACCCTTTGCGTTAATTATGACCTATTGGTAAGTTGATAGCCAATACACTAGCATTTCTTGCTCACAATCCGTTGCTTCCTTTCTCCCTCCATCTCTCTCTGTGACCCACTAACCTTACAAAGCGGAATCTCTCACAATAGAGGTTCTTTCGCACCACGCGAAAGTGATGGGGAAGAGAAAACGTAAAAGCGAAAGCGAAATCCCTGTTGCTGTAACTGTTAACAATAATCAAGTGAAATATCACTGTCGCTTTGTTTCTAGGAAGTGCGAATTGACCTTTTCAGTAGTGACATGAATACTTGTTTAGTTTTTATTCAATGTTTTCCCTTTTGTGGAAATGTCCTTAATGTAGGAATGCATCTTAATCAACATGAAAATGGTATCATTTTTTTTCATTTTTCACTTTTTCACATTTGCTTAATGGGAACTTTGAATAATCCCCTGCCCTATCCATTTGCAAGTCAAAATCGCTTTCACATTCGCATTCGGCTCGTGTGAACACACACTTGCACATGAGGATCTTAATCCGATTAAACGTATCTATATCTCCCTTTAACCTTAAACTAAGAACGGGACCTTGTTCTGCTGTGTAAGCGATGCTGATTCTCCCGTTTTTCCTTACATGGCTTCACTTTTACTATGTGACCGAGTTTGTTGCCCAAATAAGGGTTTAATGGCGGTGATTGTGGCTTTAAGAGCCGGTTCTGAGGAGCGATTAGGTCCGTGGAATCTCTGACATTTTAAGGCCATTATGTCCGTTGTTTTTATGTGGATGTTTGTCCAGGGAATTTCTCCTCTACAATAACGTGTTGAGATAAAAGCATTTGGAGTGATTCTTTACACAGTGCGGGTTCGTAATTTCTTACTGTTCATTGGTTTACATATTTTGGGCTCCCTTTGGTTCTCTTTACACGGTGTGGAAGTGTAATATTTTACTTCTCATTAACGTATCATATCTTTACACAGGCCTTGTCAATGCTTTACACCGGGTGAATCCAGAATACCTTACTTCCCCACTGTGCTCCAAATGAGCCATCCAATTTGTCTCTCAATCCAAATAGGTCCATCTTTTGCGTTGACTAGTTCATAAAAATAACATTTATTGGCCAGTTAGTTTGCTTGCATTGCCAGCGCCCAAATTGTTCACATTGTATCTTTTGCCCTGAGACTCAATCTGACACTTCTGTCTTATGGCAAGCTACATTTTTAATCGCAGGTTCAGAAACAAATGTCGGAAGAAAAGAAAAATCCACGCTGTGAGTGAAGGGAATGAACGACGGGAAGTAAGATATTGTGTTTCCAGCGTGTGATTCACCATTTGTTCAAGACAACACAGTTCGTATCAGCGATAAAAGGCCATTTGTGTAACAGTATATTGCACTTTATTATTAAAGGTAATTTACACTGAGATGTCACTTCCTTCGTAGTAATTATGGCCATTGTAGGTCGAAACAGTTTCCTGTTTTGCTCCAAGATTACAGAAGCAAAGTCTTACTCCTGAAAGGGTTTCAATAATACCTGTATTTTCACAAAAGTTAAAGATGATTCAATTTGGATAACATTTTTCAAATGACAAATGATTAGGAATTTGTAGATTTTTAACAAAAGGCTAAACAATTCCTCGTGAAACAAGCTTGTATGTCCCACCTATTTGTCGTTGCAATGAACAGATCTGTTAGATCTCTCGACGAAAATATCTTCACGGCACTATTTATTAGATTAGAGAAGTTTGGACAAAACCAAATATTTGAAAATGTAATCAAGAAAACAGTGAGAATGTCACTTAATTTTAGTTATGGGTTGAAATTTCCTCCCACATGTCAGATCTTGATCAGTTACAAAACAGGGTGGATCCATGACGCCTTACTTCCCTTCACTTACAGGGTGGATCCATGATATCTTACTTCCCTTCACTCACAGGGTGCATCCATGGTGTCTTACTTCCCTTCATTCACACTATGGATCCATGACGTCTTACTTCCCTACACCCACAGGGTGGTTCCATTTATCTTCCATAATTTTCGACACAAGGGTGGTGACTGACCAGTGTTTATTTCTCACACACTTGAGTGTGCATGTCTCACACCCTTGCACACACAGGGTAGAACTGAGAAGTAGTATACACTAAGTTGCCCCAGCTACATCATGCGACTGTAAGACCCCTTTCACACTGTACGATTTGCGACTGTGATTTGGTTTAGTTAACAATGTGATGTACAGGAGCTGGTGAAGTTGTATCAGTAGCATAGTATGAACACTTCCATTGAGTCTTTGACATCCTATTAGTTGCAATACGAGGAATCGCAGTCTCAATCAAAAAAATGCACAATGTGAATTGTCCTAAAGAAATGAGCCCTAGTCTCAGGAGATCTCGCATCTACTCTATGTAGTAAGATTCCATCCATCCATCATGTGGATACGGAATTGTAATTTAGGGTTTGAGTGTGCAGAGGTTATATCCTCACCATTAAACTCCCGTGTGCGGGGCTCTGAAGTGCTGTGATTGCTTTTAAGGCTCTTCCACCTCGATGATTAGAGGCAACCACCGGCCACCTGGGGACTGTCAAAACAAAACAACCAACTCTCTAATAGTCTTGTACGAAAATAAAACTTTTTCTTTTTTGTAAACAAACGGAAGATTTGACGCTATGCTTTCTAAACGCTGACCTTTCAATTAAGCTTTCGCTTTAGCTTTCGAATTTCGAGTTCACCTTTTACCGCCCGCCTACGAAGTATGACAGGAGGTTTTCACAGGTGTCTGTCTGTCCACAGGGGATACCCCATGGTCTTTGGTTCATTAGTCTGTGGTCCTTTCGGGGGGGGGGGATCTCCGTGACTCTGGTTCCTGATGCTTTGCTGGGGAGGGGCAGGGAGCACGCTAGTCAGGCTTGTAGGTGGCCGGAGGGGGGGGGTCTCTAGCTGGGAGGATACACCAGTAAGGACTGTAGCCAGGGGGTACCCAGTCAGATTGTGCATTGAGAAGTTGTAAAAAGTTTCAGCAAAAATATAGTTGCTTCCAGTGGGAATTGAACTCACAACACCAACCATCAGTGGATTAATTTGCCATTCCTTACCAGTCTCATATTATAACGTCATGTTCTATAGAATCTAGAAATAATCCAGAAAATGAAGTGGAGCATTAAACATTTTGTACAAGTTTGTAGAGAAATATCAGAAATGTCAGATTTGCGTTGAAAGCGAAAAACTCTATTCACTCACACAGCATCAATAAGCAGCCATTTTATGGGTCAATCCAAAACAAAAAAATTCTAAAGTTTCTCAAAATAAGCACTTCCCTGCGAAACCTCGAATATATTGGAATTGTTCCCAAATAGAGCAGAGCTTTTAATAAATCAGTGGACTCAGCGAATTCAAGAGACTTTCAGAGATCATTGAAGTTTCTATGGGGTTCAAATCAGAGGGATCAGTGCTGCAGAACGCATTCCAATCAAAAATCGCATGTGAAATTGATTACCATTAGCTCTAATGGGCCGTACTAGAGGAAGAAAAGGACCCATTTAAATCTGTCAATATCTGTCTGATAGAAAGGCATCACTAAATATTTTTAAGGGCGTTTTGTTCAAAAGAAGTAAATCTTTCAGGTGATACATATATTCTCTGATTTTACTCATTTATAGTTAAGATGTAAGTACTTCTTTCTGAAGTTTATTGTTAATTTTATTTTTTTCTGTCTTTTTAGTGTTCGTTCTTATATTTCCCTAATACAATTTATTGAGAAAATCTTTTTTCGCCAATCATGGTCTGTTTCTTCGACGTTACCAGAAGTCCAAAACAGGGTATCAGTGGCCCCCAAAATGTTTTTAAAAGTCTGTTTCTTCGAACATTTTGTTATCCGGGTTTATCACGATAATAAACTCCCACTTTTTACTATAGAACTTGTACACGTCAACAAATGTTTGATACCTCCAAAAGCTAACAGTAGAAGTTAACTTCTAGATTTCTCAGCTTTGACAGAATTGCCTATCTTGAAAAACTCAATTGTAGACGTAACAACAGACACATGAAATATTCTTCTCACAAAGACGACAACCAAAAAACCGAAGAAAAAAAACCGTCTCCCCGAAACTTGGTTGGGAAGTTTGGACTGTTTATGGACATATTGACATGTCTCAGTCTAAGTCTGAGGGTCTGGAATTACTTGCCGTATCAGATTCAAGCGTCTCTCTGAATGCAGCATGGAATGGCTGCAATACTAAATTTCAGTGTGGTGGGTTTTTTTTTTGCTGTTTACATCTTGTCCAATTTGTCTGAAACTCAGAACTTATCCAGAAATGATTCATTCTGATGTAGGCATGGGCATATTAAACAGCAACGGTCCATCGGTGAAACCTCGAGAATTTTGATTGTCTAGTTCGAAATACCATGAGAACAAGAAAACACAGAAAGAAAAAAGGTTAGAATGAAGTACTTTTCTGGGCTACCATCCCTGGATACAAGACGCGAAGTGAAGTTCATTATCTCGTTGTTTTTTTTTTCAAAGATAAAATTTCCTGTATCCGAACCCACAACCTACTGATCATTAGTCAGAAGTCATGAGCATTAACAAGCCAACTGTGAGTGAGAGACACAGAAAAGCTTTCAGTAGCCTTCAGTCGTGTTTGAATGGTTCTAGTCAAATTATTCTAATCAGATTAATCTAATACGAAATTGGCAAAACACGATTTCTGTTCTTAGTTCTTTCGTTCTTTGTCAAGAATTTCGCAAATAACATAAATCTGCCAAAAGTAACTTCGAGGCGTTTGGTAAAATTTCAGGAAAAAATTTAGTTGACTCCAGCGGGTATTGAACCCACGACTGCTCATCAAAGGTTTCAAAGTCTGGTGCTTATCCAAATGTGCTTACCACGCATTTCAGGACATTAAACATTATTTCCAAAATTTAAACAACTGGGTGCAAGACAAATATATGGAGACGACACAGGAAGGAAGTATGCTCGAATACCGTGGTTTTTTTAACTGTTAAATGCACGATTTCCCATCGTGATCCCACAGTATTGAACATTTGAGATTTCCTGTCATGCCTTCCATTCATTTAGATCGTGAATGGTAACAAAAGGTATAAAAGGTTGACATTTACCATTAATAGATAGAAGTGTATACTTGGGATTAATAACTTATGGACGTGATGATTAACCTGAACAATAGCAACATGTCCCGGCGATTTGTTTAGAAAGAGAAAGGAGAAACTTTCAATGTGTTTAAATGGTCGTGAACAATCCTGCACTCTTACCCTTTTTACCCTGGAACGTCCTTAGGGCATCATGTAAACATTATATCAGTCACATGGCTACCTGTAGTGTGATTTTGTCACACTATTTTCACAAAGATTCACCTTGAAGTTGTATGCAACTGCTTTGGCAATACTCAAAACTAGAAAACTATCATTTATTTTGCAAACTCAGGATGTCAAAAATTTTGAATATCTGTGCATCTTTTTTCAACTTTGTGAGCACATTATGACAACACAAATCCCTAATTGAAAATTTGGAAATAGCCATTTGTTAGAGAATAACATTTAAAATGAGAATTAGGGAACATAATTGCAAAAGTGGTCATACTCTGGCCTGTAGAAAATTTTAAAATCTCTAGAAATGCATTTTAACCTGAATTTTGTCATTTTGATCATGTGACTCAAATACAAAAAATCCAGAATAGCTTTTGACTATTATATATTACAGCAATACCATTCAGGTAAAAATCACACTTAAATAGAAAACATTGTTCAGTAATTAATGGCAAGAGGAAGTAACGAAGGACCCCCTGTCAAACCATAGCAAAAAGCAAGTCAGAAACTGAGGGTCCAGGATAAAAAGGGTTAAGAGGAATATACGTTGAAATTAGTTTGGGTGATTTTTGGTGATATTTCACTTAAATAAGTTGAAAGATGTGGGTGAAAAGATAAGACAAGCTCCATCTTTTCAAATTCAAACCATTTATTTTCAAGCAGAAATGCTGTACCCTTGAATTTCATTGAGATGGGGGTTGGGTCAATGCTCATCATAACAGAAGGGCAAGTTATTGGAGAAAACACGTACATAAATTGTAGTGTTTCTAAGAATAACAATGATTAAGTTGATACACAACTTCAATCTGTTTCAATGTCACGTGATTGTCTTTCAAAATCCTCGATTTAACTCCCCACTAAACTCCAAGATAAACAAGCTGGTTTCTGTGGGGACATTCTGTGGCATGACTTTGGATCGTGTTTTTGTGTTGTGGCCTGCAGGAAGCGGTTAAGGCGTCCGGCTCGAATGTAAATCACTTCAATTAGGAGGGATCAGGCTTTAATCACAGTAGACGAACCCATCACACCTGCAAATAACAAGCAAGAGCAGGGAAACGGTTGGGTTCTTCGAAAATGTTTATGTGCCTAAATTGTTGAGGGTGGAGTCAAGTAAGATTTGACTTGATTTTACAACTCTGGCAAAGTAGATGACCACAGTACATGCGCACACAGTTCTAGGAACCGTGTTATTTGGAAACTTTACTTGCCTACTTTGCCATGTTTTTTAGTTAAATTACATGAGAAATAATTGGAATTTCATTTTTTTGTAGATCTATATATACTCCATCTTGAGTTTGATTTTTCAGTCAGCAGCAATTTTTAAAGTGCAGAATGAAACCCAACTCACTTTTTCGAACTCACCACTCCCAAGGTCATGTGATTTATTCTAACCAACAGAATTTTGAGTCTGTGAGTTTGAAATAATAATTAAGTAAAACTGTAGGTTCAGAAGCTCATACCACGCACCAACGTGATAGAATGTTAGACTACTGCTGAGAGTGTCCTTTTAATTTTGTCTCATCAGCTCAATAGCCTTAATTTTATAAATATAACTCAGAGAAAACTCTATTGTAAATAAAGATAAACAAGAAACTTTATGTGGCTCGTAGCTTGAGAAACTCAATTGTACACATAGGTAAACAAAAACTTCTATTTGGCTTGAAGCTTGGGAATTTCCGAAATTCTTCACCAGACCTTGTTATTGAGAGTGGGTAGTAAGTGATCATAATTAAACAACGTTGAATTAATCATGAGGCGCCTTTCATAAAGAAACTCGAGCGATCATCATTGTTTATGAAAGCCTTTTGTGGCAGGAAACCACTCCATGAATATATTTAGAGTTGCACACAAGGGTACTGATCACTGTGTACGTGCGGAATTGAACGCATGTGTCGGTATGGTAGGTGAGGTGTGCGTGTGGTGTGGTGTGGTAGCCGAAAATGGGGAAACTCGATTGTTATTATTATTCGCCTTGAAAACTTCTACTGACCGTTTGGATTAAGGTTCCGATCAAAGTGACAGGAAATCGTGAATCAATTAAGTAAACCTCATTCATTCCTTCTCATGAAAATTACAACGTGCACACAAGTTGTTCCATAAAATTCAAATTTTTTTTTACAAATTCAATGTGTTCTGTTTTGAATAGACGACGTGTATGAGGTTTGTGTTTTAAATTAACCTTCAGATTCCAAAAAATCTCGAAAGCAAGATTGCTAAAAAGGAAAACCAATATACCTAAACCAATTTACATTAACAAGAAAGTTTTCCCGCACCATATCCTGTCCGTGACATTTTCCGCCCGGGGGGGGGGGACAGGGGGTACCCTGTTCTGGTCCTGGTCAGAAGGCAAGACCGTGGTTTGAGTGGGGGTACCCTGTCTTGGTCCTGGTGGGGGGTGGGGTAAGGTGGGGGGTACACTGTCCTGATCCTAGCTGGGGTACCCCCATGGATAGACACACACATGTGAAAACAGTACTTTCTCCTGTACTTCGTACGCGGGCAGTAATAAAATTTAATCAAGACTATGCATTGAGTTCGGCCAATAATCCATGTGCTTGGTAAGATTAAATTCCTCAAAATCAGAAATACATTCCGGGTAGAAGAGATAAGTTTACATTGCGAAAAATGCCAAAATTTTCCTAAATATAACAGAAATTCGGTGAATTCTGCTAATTCGGGAAATTTGACAATTCATTGAAGCTTGAATTGAGGTAAATTTAAAGATCCTCTCCTGTTGTCAGTGTCTTCCTGATACTGTGGTAGTACGCTGGTTTCTTACACAAGAGATAGGATGGAAAACTCTTTTCACAAAACAATTCTACATATTCTGAAGATTACAGATTACAGAACTAATTTAGGGAAAATTCAATTGTAACAACCAGACTGAATAGCTATCGACTGGCTCCAATCTTGCGTGTAGTCGCTGTTTTGATTAGTATTTCTTTAATCTTGTTTGTGTGTTTTATTTGAATGGTAATCTTACTTCACTTTCAAGGGATTATTGGTTTGCATGTTGTTACACATTTGTTCTCTTCTGATTTGTGCTTCAGGCTCCGGTACAGAAATCAAGATAGCTCTGTGTGGTGGGAAAGGGTTGGGAACACAAAGAAGTTAGCATTGTGGGAAATGAAACTTATCGGTCCAAAGTCTGAAGAAATCTGATCCACCAGATCCCTTGTATCCACCATTGGGGTATGAGTCATTTCGCGTTCTTCGATCTACATTGGATTTTGGCATATATTCTTTGTCTATTAATCTTAGTGATTCAAAACCGCCTACATCAGGCATACCACATGAAATCATGAGAATCAAGGAGAATCCTTCATTATCGCTCACTGACCATCTAACTAATTGGACGCTGCGATTCTATGGACGCCAAATAAGGCAATTAGTCGCCTCATTGAGGAGAGGTGAGAGCAACATTAACGAGGAGACGGAACTATAAAAAAGATGGACGGTGCGATAGTGACTGTGGGATTATGCTCTTCTACCGAACATCGAAGATTCAGAGATCAAAATTCAAGATTTTTTTGCACTTGTGTGATTTGCTTAAAATTATATACTTATGACCAATCACATCCCTGTTTTGATAAAACCTTCTATTGGGTTTCAAAGCTGTGGTATTCATGTAGAAAAAAATCTTCTATTTCCTCATTTCAAAAGGTTTTCACACAAGATGTTTTCTTTTGGAAATATGTCGATTTGACCTGACTAGCCCCAAGTAGAACCTCGGTCATAGATGCACCTCATCAGTTCTAGGTTGAAGCTCTGTTACCAGATATTTAAGTCATGAGGTCTCGGTTGATCCTCAGTGTCAATACAGATTTAAGTCATGAGGTCTCGGTTGAACCTCAGTGCCAATACAGATTTAAGCCATGAGGTCTAGGTTTGAACCTCAGTGCCAATACAGATTTAAGTCATGAGGTCTAGGTTGAACCTCAGTGCCAATACAGATTTAAGTCATGAGGTGTAGGTTGAACCTCGTTATTACTACAGTTGTACCTTATCAGTTCTAAATTGAGCCTCTGTATTACCAGAGATTTATCTAATGAGTTCCAAGTTAAACCATCATCTGAGATTTACCTCATGAGATCATGAGTGATGAAGGACTTTTGTTCAATCACCATTACAGGTGTGAGCGGTATCGTAATTTTGAACCAGATTTCATATTATCCGTAAATATCGTAAAATCATGGCCTTCAACACAAAGGGGACTGTCAGTGAATATTGACAGTTTCATTAAAAGCACAAAACTGAACAAAAATACAGGCAATGATCGTATAATTCAGGTAAATACCCACAGAGTAACTATGCAGCGCATTGTTTGTACTCTGTTTCAAGGTTTTCTTGTTTTGACAACAAAGTAATTTTTAACAATAATTTGAAAAAAAACAGGGAATTAGTAACCAATGGAAAATATTCACCCGAAAGCATATACCGGAAGTGGCAATGATCGATATCCGTAAACGAATATTTTGTTTACGTCGCTGTACGAAAGTAAAACGAAAGTTCTGAATGTGCAATCGATTCGTGTAGAATTTAGTTTCACATTTGTCACCCGCTATAGTTGTTGTTTTTGTCATTGTTGTCTTGATCTCCATTGATTTGCAATCCGTATGTTTCGCTTCTTCAGATAATAACATGTTTAGTTACATTTACAGGATAATACACCAAGTTTTTAATCCAAACTAAAGAGTGAATCATCTCTCAAGGCGTGGGGCACACAAAACACGTACGGCTTTCTGAAGTCTTTTCCTTGGGTTTTCGCAGCTTGATTAAAAAATTCATCTAATTCAACTAATTAGACAAGAAAATTTCAAATTTGAACCCCCAATCTACTGATCTACAGTCAGGCTTGCTAACCATTGAACCAATGAGCAGGTTGTGAGGGACACAGCAAAGTTTTCAATACCTTTTAGTCATGCTTGACTGGTTCTAGTTGAAATCGGCTAATTCATCTAAGTTAATGAATCTGATAAAAAGTCTGGAAAACACCATTTCCATTCACAAACACCATTCACAAACATCGAGAAAACTTCGTGCAATATCATATTAATACCATTGCATTACTATTCTCATAAAGTAAGATTATCATTTGTTTTAGGTGTTTACGTGTTATTACATACTGTTTTTCTGATGTCTGTGGGTTCTTCAAAAGTATTTGTACATTGAGAAAACCTCTGGATAGTAAAGATGTTCGAATTCCGGAAAGGAACACCTTTGAAAGCGTGAGGTACACAAAACAAGACCAGGAAGTCACACTTCTTGGCACCTTAATAATGATAATTTCCACAAAATTCCACCAATTAAGATGAAGATGAACCAAATTATATGATGGCAGAATCGGTTTTTAACCTGAACTCTCCGATTGATAACCTGTAGTCAACTACTCATACTGCAGTAATAATTGTATATTAAAACTACTGTACATAGAGTTGGACTTCCATCATTACTTTAAAAAGGAAGTGGTTTCCGACATATGCTACCATGCTGGCCGCCACGAAATCAGTAAGTGTCTCATCAGAGGCACCCACTCTGGTTTTGAAACCATTGGGTACCAGTGACCCCACAAGGACCTAATGTTCTCCAAGCTGGTGTCTGTTGTAGCTTTCTTTCATAACATTACACACTGGGCTAAACCTTACAGTCAAGAAATTGAGCAGGTGTAGTAGAACTAGACATTAACCAGAATCATTTAGCAGAAATAAGTTAGCACACAACGAAGGGATCTGCGCACTGCACGTATCAATAAAAGGACCAATACCCTCAAAAAGATCTACGGAAAAAAGAGGAAATTTGAAATGTGAACAACATCACTACAGCCGAAGAAGGTGTGAAACAAAGGATCCGGATTTTCACTGTTCTAATTTTCGTAATTTTATGAAGATTAAGCTGTGTATACTAAGAAGTCCGCTGGGTCTCGTTTACAACGAGCCCCAATAACGTTTGTGCGGACGTTAAAGCTTGTAGTTTATCATTCACAACCTTACGTCCACTGAGCCTAAACGACCACATTTTATGTTTAGTCAGCACACGTTTAACATTGTCCTTTATTGCTCAGAGATCTATGTTCATTCAGCAGACGTTGACGTTAAATCCTGTCTGTTATAGAAACTGTTATATAGGAACTTACGTTCAATCAACAAACGTTTAATCCCAGTCGTTTATCGTTTATAGATTTACGTTCTGTGAGTGGACGTTGAACACTTCTGTGACTGACAAGAGATTTACGTTCATTCATTGAACTGTACGTTAACTACATGTGACTGCAAAAGGTCGTGTCCTTCCAGTCTAAATTTGTCACCTAACATGCAGCACACAGGCAGTCAAGATCATAGGCACCCTGTCTGCACAGTACGCCATTAGTGTTATCTCATATACAGTATCCAGGCAATCAAGATAATGGGCACCCTGCCTGTAAAATATGCATTGAGCATCAACTCATAGACAGCAAAAACAAAGCGATTGGGTCCATTGGTGGTAGACTATCCCTGAAAAGCGTAAAATGAATTCCTGTGTTTGTGGATTGCTTTGAATCTTTTTGCATACTTCCTTTCCGTACTGTGCTTTACATGACAGGCATTCCACTTCAAGTTGTGTGTCTTACAGCCCCTCATCCTATTTCAAGTGACAGGCCACATTAAGTTATATGGCGCAGAGCCTTCTCACCTGACTCACAAGACAAACAGGTCACATTCGAGTTTTTGAGAAACACACAGAATTGGTAATAATGGCAATGTTGGCATCAGAAGCTTTACTACATAGAAACAATAAATACAGCAATAATATGTTAAGCTAGTGTGTATTGAACCTGGGTCAGTTCTAATGCTCTCCTCTTTGAACCATCAAGGTTTGTGCTACTTGGGATATCCTTAAATTGTCTTTTGTTCTTGCACCACTTCAGTCTTGGACTTCATCATTCATTGAAAAATCATAGATCTTTGTAACATATGCCTTAATAGCTCAGAGAGAAGAGCATTAAATCCAAATGGCTGAGGTCTTGGGTTCAATGCTCACTGGGGAAACATTTTGTTGTTGGATTTATTTGTTTTTACGTAGTAAAGCCTGTGATGCCAATATTGATATCATCGCCAATTTCAGCTATTTTCTGAAAACCTCGATTAAGTTTTATGACTCGGAGTCCCCTCACCCTGACTCACATGACAGACAGGTCACATTAAGAAGCTGGGCCTGACATTTCTGGTTCTTTGACAGTTACATCTCTTTATGACCATTAAGGGCCGTAGAAGTTGTAGTCGTAGTGAACCGAGACAACATTAATCACTATCTACCGGCGGAAGGGACATGGTTTCTGCTGGAACTGTAAAAAGGCCTGTCTATAGCCCTATATGGAGATGATTTAATACCGTGTTAAAAAGGTTTTTGACTCAGAATCTTTCGAAGGAAATGTCAACCAAAGGAAACACCCCTATTTCCTGCTTTTTCGTGGTTCGCTTCGTCTCGATTTTGGGGTGAGTGCAGATTTGGGATGGACTGTTTTGATACCTTTAAAGTAGGCCTTATTTAGGCTAGGATGATCACGTGACCTTCTTGGTAACGTTTCTTTGCACAAAACTTTGCTGGGTCCAACGTCACAATATGACGCCATTTGATTCCAGGGAACCTGTTGCCAAAATGTCGAATGCTTAATTGAGTCTCCTGAATAATCTGAACGGGGAATTCCAGGATTAGATGTGTTAGACTGGTTCCCTCGCCTTTCTCCCACTTCGCACGTCTTCCTACTTGTACCTGGAGTACCAGGCACTTACCCGTGAACACTTAACAACTAAATACAGCAACCAGTAACGTGGCAACGGGTTTCCAGGCTCTCAATTAACACAAGATAACAGGCAAATAAGGAAATAAACTAATTTTGAGACGTTTTAAGATTATGAAACAAGTTTTAATAAAATTATATTGTGGATCAGGAAGTATTCAGTTTGCGTTCATGAAACGAAATTCACACTGGCGGATTTAGTGACGTGCTCCAATTTTTCTGAAAATTTTATGTTATATATTTTGATGATTGAACAGCCTTGTTGTAATTTTTTCCACACGACTAATCACAGAGCTATCAAGGAGTCTGCATAGGTCAATCAAAGAATGGTGCGGATCTACCCTAGTTTTGAAATCCTTTCCTTTGACTAGTTTACACATTTATTACAACAAACCCAACATTAAAACAAAATCTGGATTTGAAACTAGGGATAGATCCAGGATTCACCATTAAGGGGGGGTGATAGGGGGTATCAGTATTCGATTCCATAAAAGACCAAAACAGGGGTATCAGTGATTCCATAAAAAGAACTTGTGTTCTCCAAAAATTATCAATGATTCGCACTTGTCATCATTAGTAACATTTGTTAATAAATGCTACTCAAGTGAGCAAATGTGTACGACAATATTAACATTATAGTTGTAACAGGTTGAAGTAGATCTACAAGCAATAGCAAGGAGTCAGAGATGTAATCCATGCATTTCTGTTCCAATGTGGATAATATTCACTTCATAGCGAAGCGATTAGCTCCCCAACTGAGTGTGTGCATCTGTCACATATTGATCATGCACAGCTCCCCAATACTTAGCCAATCAGAGTCATGCACATTCCCAGTCACCAATAAGGATCATTGTATGAACCTTCCAACCAATGGCAGCATGACATGTAAGAGTGTATTTCTACTCAGCTCCTCACATGTCCTCATAAGTAAAAACTGATCAAAATGAGATGAGACTAGTGTCAATCTAAGACAATGTACCCTTCTACCTGTAATAACCACAGTCTGCGTTAAATAGTCCCACTCCTTTGTGTAGTTCCCCCCCATGACCTTGGGGCTACCTTGTGTGTTAGCATTGATATGCTGGTGGTTAGGTAGTAGGTATAAAAGGGAGGCGTGTGCCTATGAAAAACCTCCAGAAAAACTAGACTGTTCACTGCTATAATAGCAAACAGCTGGAACTTCCCAGGTATTAAGAGGAGCTAACCTAACTCCCTGCTTGGATCTGCCAAATTGCATGTTTGGGCTGTTTTGGCCACTTTTAGATACTTTGCAGACCTCAAAGGCAGGAGGAGTTAACTAGCTCCCCTCTACACAGCTTGTTACTTAAACTTACTTAAATATCATTCTAAGATGCATGGAAGTACTGTACAAGTAAATGTAAGGAGCTAAGTGTGTTTCCTTGTAATAGTTGAAGCATTTGAAGCATTTAAACCATTTGAAGCTTGTATTTAGGATTGTTCTTGTTCAGTTGTGTATCTCTACAATAGTGTGTGTTCCAGTATTTCTCTGTGTGTGAACTTCTAGCCTCATCAGTGAACAATGGGAGAAGCTGTAACTATGTATTCATTTGACTTAGTGGAGGCCTACTACACCATAAGCATTAGCTCCCCAGAGCCTACAGATTAATTGTTCCCTGCTGCAATTGCATTTCAACCAGTCTTAGGAGTAACAATAAAGACTGTACTTAAGCTGAGTGTTTGTATTCTTCACAGTGCAAGTGTTTCTGCGGAGACACTGACTTGCAAAGCTGTTTCTTATCTGTGAAGGTGCTGGAGCTGCAGTGAGCTCCCCACAACCCTAACTCCCCACGCAGCATTACAGACTAGAACTCCTCACTCACAACTAGGCCCAGTGCATGAACTAACACCCATGAAGAACTGCTGTCACCCCCTGAGATGCAAAGACTCTTGCTCTGACTGCTGACCGTGGGGAGCTAAGTTTAGACTGGTACTTAGAAATCTCCCCAAAGTAATAGTTGGTGACATTCACACAGAAAGTGATCTCTTTTGAGACATGATTTTATTGAAGATGAATTCCACTTTGAGAAAACAAGGAGCAGTCATCATTGAATATTAAGGAGAAAAGAAATATTTTAATTCATTCAATTTTCTTAATAGAATTTTAGCTTGATGTAGTTATCTCATTTCAAGCAATAGATACATGTAATATTTGTTTTGAGACCTGGGGAAAAAGTCAGGGAAAAATACCATAAATACTGGAAAATCACAGAATTTGCTGAGAATAAAACAATGGGAACCCTGAATGCTATAAAACTTCGGGGCAATTCAGTTTTGACCAGCTACAGGATTGACAATTAAAACTTAATCCAAATTTAAATTAATTTTGTAACAAAATTATGCCGAATCGTATGTTTGTGTCTTTTTGTGGTCTTTTTGATTACAACTTCTTTGAAACATCATATTTTGTTTTATTTCAGATTGGCTTACTTTGAAACGAGTGCTGCTACTGGACAGAACGTATCAAAGGCTGTGGAATGCCTTCTTGACAAAGTGATGCTGAGAATGGAACAAGCTGTTGACAAAACCCACCTACCTGCGAAACACCCACAGAAAGTAAATGGTGAATATCAGCTGGATGAAGCATCGGAAAAGGGAAGCTGCGCCTGCTGATTATGAATTGCAGCTGTTCTGGTTGACATGGCTATAGAATTCATAAAACAGAAAAATGAGGACAAATTCAAATTAATGTTCACTCGCGTTTAAATGGCGACAAATTTTGGAAATTATTTTGTAATGCTATGTTTTTGTTGTACTAATTGATCAATACTTGAGTTTAAAGTTTCTTGTGAAATTTCTTGCCACCTTGACAAGGCATAAACAGAAATCTATTCAAAAACCTTTATGTTTAAAATTTCATGCTCCTTAAGATTTTTTCAATGTTAAAACTGTTGCTTTTACTGGAATGTATATTCAGAAATTTAAGGTTCCTTTTTTGACTAGTATTACATTGGTGACACCGAATCACATGTCTGCAGAGAATTTTAAGGATTCTATATTTTTTCATATGTTACGTTATACTTATTGTTATGTCCGTCTAGAAGGTAGGATGAGACTAATATATTGTAATAGCTTTGTGTGAGGGGGAAATCAGAAAAAAAAATTTGTACAAATGATATTCGAGCCAAACTTGATAATTGGTGCTCAGTTGTGGTATATTATTTCGAAATTTCATGGTAGCCCGAGAATTAACGGTATGGTAGACGCAAGTTTTTTTTTCTTTCTCTTTTTTTCGGTACCCTTTCATCCATGACATGCTTTTCACTATTTCAAACAAGTTTTGAATGTTGAATGAGTACCGTATTGTTCAAAATGGTGCAATGGAGTACGATTTCTACGGTTCCTAAATATGAATGTTTCAGTGGTATTCTGTTTCGTATCGCAATGTTGTAAAGTATTTGTTGCATAATGTAATGGAGTATTTAATGCTAACGCCGCGGTCTTTCCTTATCAGTGTACTCAAAATATTCGTTGAAATCGTAGATAGGTTTGGTGGATATTGTGACACAGCCTTTTCTGCACTAAACATAAAGAAGCTATCTTCCTTACTTCTGCTATCCCAAGCGCACCCAAAAAAAATCCCACAAATGGTAAAGGCTTTTTTAGTTAGTGTTATTTCAAATACTAATTCACTGGAATGAAAGGGACATTCTATCACCAAAGATAACCATTAGGTCATAATAATACCCCAATGAACATGTGTAAAATCCTGCAAACGCCTCTGAGAGGGACTTTACATGTTAAATTACTTCCTGTAGAGCTTACCAATTCCGGTAACTGGGCTCACTCACTTTTAAAGTGTTCTTCCATTCCAGCTGACTAATTGCACTGGTCCATTATGATAAAAACTGTTGGTTATTACAAGTGTAAAAGTTATATTTTTATATAATCATATTTCTGTCTTTTTATGGCGTACAAAATGTATTGTTGTTATATAATATGATATTTGTAAATGGCAAATGTCAGAACTGCAGTGGACACCCTCGAGAAAATAAGCAAATGTAGGATATACGAACCTGTCCACGACATACAAGAATGATGACACTGGTCAATACACGCAGTATAATCACAATCACTAATAGAAATTTAAACCCTTCAGTTATTCAGGGGTGTTCTGCATTTCTGACATCTACACAATCTTCATGCACACATTGCTAAGTTATAATTTAACATTCCACTTGCTAATAACTTAGGCACATTTTTGTCTGCACTGGTAGTAATCAAGCACTTACAAGGATAACAGGAAACTTGAAATGGAGACAGTAGTTAGGTTGAAAGTGAATGTTTTCGTGTAGGTTCTAATTTGCTGGTTGTAAGCTCTGCATTTTAAAAAGTCTCCTTTGTTCCGTTGAAAATAAGTTTTCAACATTAAGTTAGCACATCAATGATATGTTAGTAAGAATACAAAAATGGAAGCTTGGTACATGGTTTTATACAAATTGATAAGGTTGATTAATAACAATGAAATTGTGGTGATTCCATAATGAAACTAAACTTAGAATTTAAAGATGCTTTTTATACTTCTTTTGGACGCATAATATGCGCAAGAGATTTAGTTATCGTTTTACGAGGGGGTATTTTGAGATCATTGACCATTAGCCGTACTCATGGTAGATACGATACCAAAAAAATCTGATTTGTAGCACAAATTAAGGAATTATGGATTAACAAAGTTTTTATCTACCTTTGTAACGAACTAAAACTTTGATGCAGAGGAATAATGCTATCTTCAATTTTTGATTTCAGTTATCCTTATTGCAAATTCGAGGGATAGACACGCATCGTGGCATATTCTACCTCTAAATTTTGACCATGCATTTAATTTGAAAAAATGTTGGTGGACTAAGATTATTGCACCAGTGTTGTCATTTTAATTGCGGTCACTAAATTCCGAAATAGATCAAGTTGGCGTGTATTTACCTTTTCATGACAAACTGCACGGTACCACTCAATGAATTGGGCAACACAATAAAGCACCTTTAAAAGGTAATTGTGGTTACTCTGTACCAGTGGAAGAAAAAACAACATTTAAAAAACATACTGTTAATTTGAAATTTATGAAGTTGAAAAAAATTACATCTCTGTCTTTTGCCACCAAGGTATGCGTACAGCTATTCCACAGCATATTTATTGCTATAATATTGAAAATATTTATATTGTTCTCAAATTTTCAACTTACAGTTACTTCAATGTACAAGGTGTTATTTTCAATTTGACTTCTCTTCCTGTTTAACATTTTCATTTGTAAATAAATTGTTACAAGATGTTACTGGGTCCATTCTGTGCAATATGTGGGTATAGCAAAGTGATGTTGTACATAGATTACTCGAGTATACTCGAAATTAGGCTACCCTCAAGTGCCGGTTTCTTGGCTGACAGTATCTAAATACGTTTGAACAAAATGAAGTGTGTCTTGGTATTTTCCTGCCAAATTTCATGTTATTGGTCAAAGGCTTTGAGAAAATATCACATATTCTCTGTAAATATTTGAGTAGAAATTACAAAGTTAAACAAAGAATTCCTTCAAGAAGACTGCGCAAAATTTGTGTGACCTCCTGTTTGAGAGGAGGTCGCATGATAGAGTATCATCCTTTTTCAAATGTCAAGTGATCATTTAGATTTAATGAAAATGAATGATTATAGATATGTTATGATATTTATGTCGCCAACTTGGTCTCCGGGTCCTTATTCCAACATGCGTTCGATATGTTTATCGATCAAAGTCATTTTGTCAAAAGTTTTTATGAATTCTCGCTATTATTCTACTACATTTAATAGCATATACATCAAGAACTTTGCGCAGTGGCATAGCCTTTAGCGGCTGGGATTGTGCCTACTTCTTAAAATAGTGAAATGATGGCATCGTTAAAGTTCTGAAACATCAAAAGCCATGTTGGTGGTCCCTGTAGTGAGCTGGTGGTTAATGTTGGTTTTCTTATGTTTGGACTGTCGAATAACACCAACAAATTTTGTTGTGTACACATGATGCAAAGCATCTGCAATAGTAATCATTGCATGGAAATAGTAGAGAATTGTTAATGGCTGAAAAATGTTGCTGAGAACGGCCCATTCGTTGAAACCGTAGGTGGTATTCATTAATGCTTTGGTTGCAGGATTTTTGAGTAGGAAAGTGTTGTTCACCCAAAGAGCAAAGTTCACAATCCTCAGGAACTGCAATGCAGACCATCCCAGTTTTTCTTTCACTTGAATGTGAGTCTTGAGTCTCTTGTTTTCTGCATATGCTAAAAACAGACTTTGTCCAACAGCGAATATGATCGATACAATAGCGTCGGCTAGTAGAACTTCGTTATGTGTATCTACAGCTGATATACCACAGAAAATCTTTAGTGCGATAAGTGAAAGCACAGTTACGGTGGACAGTCGTTGATCCATTCGATGTTTAACTGCACAAGTATACTGAATCCTCATAAATTCGATTCCTTTTTGGTTTTCGGCAGCTTCCTGAAGTTCTTCGTCATAAAAGCCGAGTTCACTCATTCTCACAAATGCGACACAACTTGCTATCATGCAGAAGATGGACAACGCTATGTTCATTCCATATGGGATTTCCTCAGTGAAATCGTTAGGTTTGTTTTCTGTATACAAGTAGTACGAGCTTGTTACTGTGAGACCAAGTGTTACGCAGAGCACAAACCAGCCGATTACTTTTCCTCCTTGTGTGTTGGTATGTTGGGTTCTCGCTATTTCGTACAGTGTACTTCCATTTGCCTCAGAAAGCGCAGTTAAGTCATCTGAAGTTTGATTACTGCTCAAGCCCGAATCACCGTCACCAACAGAAAAATCGGTCTTTGAATTTTCCTTTTCCACAGTGTCCTGGCTTACCAGTCCATTACCACAGTTTTCCCACACGATCAATAGCATTGTATTACTCACCACGCAGTATTCTATGAGCATTGGGAATGCATACGGCGTTATGATGGTTTCTATTTCGCTATACTGCTGGCAATTTGTATCTGTCTGATTTGGTTCTGCGTGTACTAAAGAATCTGAAAATATTACAATTTTTACGCTTTGGTATGAAAAGTAGCTTGTCAGAGAAATTAAATATGAAACCATTTGAAGTTGGAGTACTCACGTCCTGTTGATTGAGCATGTTCCGACTCAGCCTGAGCTTCCATTCCAATGAGCGTTATCCACAAGGCCGCATCAGTCGCAATGGCTTGTGCTAAGACACATCTCGCGATGTGACTCATGGTGACTGATTTATTTATTCTTATCTGAAACGAATACATTTCATAATGATTTGGTTGCATACCGAGCAGAACAACATAAATCATAGAAAAAAGAAACATAAATCAGTGGCTTATAATATTGTAAATTATATGTGGATTCGTAATTACTCTTGAATACTTCATCAGCACACCTATTTGGATAGTTATGAACATAATTCCAGTCCCATTCCACAAGAATTCAGTAGCGGTATAGCACTCGTGTCCCGCGTCGATCTGTACTACCATTCCCACAACGAAGTAAACCATACTTCCCGTCCCTAATCCTAAAAATGTTTTGAAAAGAACGAATGAAACACAGATTTTTAACATCTTCACGTTGACTAAAATGTGCAAAGAAGATGAAAAGCAATTAATTTAACAGTTGTTCAGTAACGGTACCTATCATCCCAGCTCTGGTGAACCTTGTGGCCGATTGATCCGCGTAATGATCATCTACCGTCAAGTGATTTTTTGTACCAAATACAAGTATCGACGCCAGGGACACTGTTGATACCAGGAATTGAATCACAAAAAATACCTGAATTGGGGAAACTTATCAAGTGAGACGCTCATTTCAAGACGATGATATCAAGAATGGAATGGAAAAACAAATCGACCAGAATTCAGTACCTTGACATCATCCTGGGTTATAGATGCGGCTTCCAGAATGGCACAGAGCTGTATTGCCAGACCAATAACCATCATTATCAGCGCATAGGACATGTTCACCGACATAAGAAGTGATTTACCTTTGTCGGATGACCTGATTAGAGGCAACAAGTGTGAATTAAAAGTGTAAATTGAAATCTAACGCTTTCGATACCAAGAGATATGCCCGAAATGAAGGTTTTTATGTACTGACAGATGGGCATGTCATGAAAGCTACTGCTATAGCTTTAGATTTGAAGCTGATGAAATTGCGTGAAGTCAGAGGTTTACCAGGATAGTCAACCTCTATAATGGTCAAGCAAGGTGACCAACAATGGTACTTAAGGAGGCTCAGTACCCAATAACTTGTCAAAAGGGACTTAAATGGGCCCTTTAAAATGTTTAGAAAAATCATCTAAAATTAACCAAGTCAAGTAGAGACCTGGCAAGCCAGTGGTGGGCAACTCTACCTCTCTAGTAAATTTAGGTACCACTAAGTACCAAGTATTGACTGTATGTATACTCCACTGAGGAACTTAAAAAAATGACAAATTTTTTTATGTGAGATTAACTGAGCAGAGCTCCGTTAATCTCCCCTAAAGGGGGGGGGAAGCAAGTAAAATTTTGTCCATTTTTCTTAAAATTTTATTCCCTATCTAATGCACTTAGTTTCAAGACTCTAAACCCTTTAGATTTGGAACTATGAGCCTGCAAAGTGTCCAGGGGTGTCAAATTTGGCCATAGTGTCGCTGCAACACCGTAGGGAGCTTAAAGGGTTAAGAAACTATGCCATGTTAATTTAATGATAACAAGACAGTCCTGCTTGACCGCAAGAGGCATACCACCCGCCATGTAGCAAAGTGGAGACAAAAAGACAGTTGAATGCAGTTGTAATCATTTATTTAAATAAATTATATTCTACAATTAATAGATTTATCTTATTGGAAGATTTTACAATTAATAGATTATAGAAATTATTTGTTTTACTATAAATATGACATCTAGCTCCACTGAGGCGAGTTTCTGGTATTTCTAGAAATACCACACCGTCGACTTGTACATCAGGAATGAGGTGTGACTCCTCTGGATTGCCGTCTCTCTCTCATATTGTACAATTAATAGATATAGAATAAATCTCTCTGCAATTCAATGCAGATAGTGTTCACTAGTAGTATAATATTCAACTCCACTGAGGCGAGTTTCTGGTATTACTAGAAATACCACACCGTTGACTTGTGTATCAGGAGCCGATTTATGAATTGTCCTTTGTTATTGCCAGTAATGTAGAATCATGGTCTGAATAATATGTATCACAAACTTCTGTTTC
>JBCAUG010018457.1:0-10804 GCA_038406175.1 Haplosyllis leylae
AATTGCCGATTCGAAGTTGCCATGCGCTATGCTATAAGGTGGTTTAAGTGTAAACTTAAACCACCTAAAAACTCAAAATTTTTGTTTGGATGGAAAGAACTTTTGGTGGCCATTTTTGATCAGTTATCCTGAATCTTGGATGTCATCTGTTACCAAAAATAACAAATGGTAGATCCATGAAAGTAATTTATATTGTTTTTGGTAATAGTTGCCATCCAAGATGGCCAACATGTTCAAGTTGAAGACTGACCCAAAATTACTGCTGTTTAGTTTTTGTTGCAAGTCTGTATCTCCGAACAATAGAATCATTACCTTTGTTCTTACAGTTCAATCAAGTCAGAAACTACCACAAGGTGAAAAGGAGGAAGACACTTCAAGTTCTGATGTTATCAATTACATTGCCTTAATCCACGATGTCGGCAACTGGAAAATCGCCCCACTCCCAGCCAATTACAGACTGCGATACATTTGTGAAAAAGGTGGGTACCCCATAGATCTATGGATCTACGTTAGTTTTTGGTTTCAAATATATGTTTTTCCTTGTGAGAAAATTTCTTTTGTATGAATACAACTCAATTCCAGAAGCGGAACCGGCTTTCGTCATGGACAGGTTCAATCGGCCGGCAGAGGAGCGAATCTTACGGTCCGTGCTGCAGGACTATGACACGGATGCGCGCGGAAACAGGAAAGCAGAGGCTACTGTCACTGTCTCCGTACAATTTGTGCTGTTGCGGATACAAGATTTGGTGAGTCTTTCAACATAACATTATGTGCTAAATATTAGGTAGTGAAAGATTCATGAGGTGGCTCTCTGGCGTATCAGATTTTGCTTTGAAAGAGTGAAAGTGTAAGGAGGATGAAAGGGTAAAAGGGCAAGGAGTAAAAGCAGTGCAAGGAGTGTGAGCAGTGCAAGCCGATATACTGTTGGATGTGGTGCTGCACCCTTCATTTTTTCACTCTTTTGCAAGAGTGCAAGAGAATGAGAGTACAAGATGGTGCAAAAGCTATGTTTCAGTGCAAAGTGTGTCCCCACAACCTCTGAGTGCAAGATTGTCAGAGTGTAAGGGCACCAAAGCTTGATAGCAAAAGAGCTTGAAAGCATGACAATGGATATGATGTTAAACGCAGTGGTCACATGGTGCTGGACTGTGTCAAATGTGGTCCTGGATGTGGTGTTGCACCTTTTCACTCTTTCCCTTTTACTCTTTTGTGAGGGTGCAAGAGTTCAAGAGCACAAGAGTATGAGAGCATGGCAGGATGTATGAAAGGAAGTTCCTGTTTGCAGGTCTCAAGTGGTCTTGCTTCATGTACACAGTACACAATTGATGAGGGTATTAGGGGTACACAACAAATGAGAGGGGTGTTAGCAGATATACGGCAAATGATAGGCTTTTGGGGTACACAAGTGAAAGGAGCATGTAGAACCACACATGTATCTCCTGAGTGAAGCAACTCAGTATTGACAGAAAGTAACACTCAGGTCTTGCCATCTGTTCACAGAACAGCAGGACCAAAGAATGATGTTTTAGTAAAAAGTGTCCCCATCACCTGTGAGTATGAGGGTATAACAGCATCCAAAAATGTTTCAGTGTCCCCATCACTGCTAAGCATGAAAGTGTGAGGGCACAAAAATGTAAGAGTTTGAGATCATGAGCAGTGCAAGAGCAATGTTTTAGTGTAAAAAGCATCCCTGCCACCTCTTGATCATGAGAACACAAAGGAATAGGAGTGCAAGATGGTGTAGGAATAATGTTTTATTGCCTCAACACTTTTGAGTGCCTAATGTTAAAATGAATTCAATTGTACCAGGTAGGCCTCACTACCTCTGAGTGTCCCAGCACTTAAGATGCAGTCACAGCACAAGAGAAAATATAATTCATAAGTCCTTGCTACCTTCCTAAACTTTTGGTGCAAACAGGTAAAAGTACCACCAAGGCGACTCTCCATAAGCCACCAATAAAAATATTACATATCAAACAGCAATCCTTAAAAATCTAATAAAAGTGTGCGCAATACTTTCCATTGAAATGAGAAAGAACCAGCACACAGAAATATAGGTTTTTGATGTGATAAATACTACTTTCTGAGGTAAAAATCATTGTCTTTTCTGGTGAGGACCAAAATAAATCAAAAGTTTTCTCTGCCAATCAAACTCTCATTTGCGGATACTTTGTCAAATTATTTTTTCAGGTGATGCATTGCTTTCAAAATAACTTTACAATTTCTAAAGGTATCATAATTCATATACAGATGGCATTTAGCAACAAATAAAAGAGACATAATTGTCGTGTATTAGACAGAAAGCGTTTCCTGGAAAAGATATGCTTTGAGAATAACCACATGGTACATTCACAGTTTTTTATCCGAATTCCAATTTCACTACTGTAAACTCATATCACCAGTTATTTTTATTTCCCATTGCATTGCTTTGTGAAGTATGACACTCTTTTACCATGTCTCTTCTGTTGTGTCATCGAGGCAACACAAACAGGCTCTTATGCATCAAAAAGAATCAACCTATTTTAGAATAAGGTTGATCCTCTTGTGTATATAAACATAATAAACCCCTGATCATATTAATACTTTTTTCTTTTGAACCTGAGTACCACGGCATTCTTTGCACGCAAAACAACACTTAAAAGAGTTAGGTTATCACATGAGTTTGATTTAGTTTATATGATGAAGGATCGGGAAGAAGTAACCGGAATCCAAGATGAAGATTTAAGTGCATACATAAATGTTGATTTCTTCGGTTTCGCAGACAAACTGAACATTTATTGCCGCAGTGGGGAAATCGTCATACAAAGCCCACTATGTGCCTTTGCCTTCGTCAACAAGTGTCTCCCAAATTTTACATTTTAAATGTCCTTTCGCAAATTATTAGCCCGGATTAGCTGTAGATCTTTTGGGGCTTCCGAAGAAGATTAAACAGGGACTGCGTTGAAAACTAAGTATTTGCGAATTTTATTGTCAAATTTCACTAAATTGTCATTAATTTTACTTGGATTAATCATGGTTAAATTACTGTATATTTCTAAAACATTCAGGTTTTCAGTACTGACCCAAACATCTGCTTGTAACAAATGAACGCTTACATTACAGTACCGAATTTTTAAATGAATAACTACTTGACAGATCGTTAGAGTCATTAACTAAAACAGCACGTATTACTGTTCTGGCGTTATATATGGCTTGAACATAACAAATCAGAACATATAATCTTCGTTATGATTAATGCACACAGGAATTGTCAAAAGTTCAATCAAAGAATGAAATATGAAACTGGACATTAACCCGCACGACTCCTATTAACTGAATCTGATATAAATGTGCTTGAAAATGTCTTGTGGATCTTCAATCATATTGAGATACCAACTATGAGTACATTTTCATGTGGTGGCATGTACAGTAAAATGGCATTTACTTTTTCTGTTATTTGCTTACAGGAAGAGAAAAACATGGTCCTGACTACTATGGGATTCATAATAGCTGTAAGTAGTTTATTGTTGGGGAGTAATTTAATAATAAATTCTATGGGGTTGATTCTGGCCAATGACGGAACTATAACTCATATTGGGAATGCGGCATTTTGATAGAATGGGGTCCCTTGTTCATCCATCCATAATTCATCTGTACCACAACTATTACTAGTATTTTTGAAGTTCATACGAGTAAATCTGATGGAACAATGAAGTAACCTCTTCAGTTTTATTGCAAATCTAATGTAGTGATAAAGCTTATAAAGCCGACATACTGAAACATGTATGAGACATTAGCGATCCGACTAGGCATAAATCTTCTAGTAACTGCAGACAAATTGCACGACGTCAGCTCTATTATTCCACCATATGAACAAAGAAAGGGGATTGTATGATAACGCATCAATAAACAATAGGGTTGGTGGATTTAGCTCACTTAACGGAAAGAGAAAATAGTCTGTGGAAATATTTACTCTACTTGTACAATTCACCTGAGGTTAAAACGGCCTAGTGATGTATCGCTCTGTGTTCGTGATCTTGAAACCTTTATCTTATTTCACAAAAGGAATCTTAGATTCCCAGTTCTTTTTCTGGAAAAATCCACTCTTAAGTATAACATTTGTCGCAAATAACTGATAGGAATGGCTCGATGAGAGATTATCATGGCATCCAGAACACTACGACAATGTCACCAGTGTTGTCCTTAAAGCCGAGAGAATCTGGCTGCCAGAGTTGGCTATCGTCAATGGGTAATTATTTGTCTTTCTTGTGAGATGTCTTCAAGAAATAATGGATCACACTCATGTTATGACAACTGTTAAGGAATCCATAGTGCTCGACAAATAGATTTAATGGAAATTGAACGAAGAAAGCATGTCCCATTTGCTTTAATCGAAAGAGGACAAAATATATCCACTTTTAGTTTTATTTTCTGTTGAAATATGGCGATTACTATCCGTTTTGTTTGAAAATGTTTTTATTACAGGGCAGAGGAGACAATCATATCAAACTTTGAAAAGCAAAGGGCTGTCATAAACTATGATGGCAAGGTTCATTGGGAACCAGGTGGTAACTTCAGGACAACGTGTGACGTTGATATTTGGTAATTTGACTCTCTCATATTATATTTGGCTCAAGGCGTTGTGTAAGAAGTCATTTAAGCTGGTGTTTCTTAAATAAAGTCAGCATAACCAGCACCAAAGCTAACTTATCAGCTGAATAAGGACATGAACAATGCAGAAGAAAGACACCGACCAAAAATTTAAATGTCAAATGCATTTTCAAATCTATTTTTTGATCCAAACTCAATTTTTGTTCGTTCCATAGGTATTTCCCTTTTGATGAACAGGACTGTAGCATTGTCATCGGGGCATGGATCTACAATAGTAACAAAATGAACGTCACTAATGTCTCGAACAAAATGACAATAGACAATTTTACAGTCAATGGAGGTCAGAATGATTTGAATGATGTCTGAACTTTTCCCGTAAAACTGTGTTGTGAACTTAACAGGCAGCTTCAATTCAAGCAACATGAATCTAATGTCTTGGGGCTATATTCTCTATTTACTACTTCATTTTCATGAAATTCCATTGTTTGAATACTAATATTACTGTTTCAGAATGGGAACTTGTGGACACTTCTGCTCGATGGGGAGAAGTTGGATTACCCTGCTGTCCAGATATTAAATATTCACACGTTGTCTTTACATTAAAACTTAGCAGACGGAGTTTATTTTACTTAGTAAGTCTGTGCGGAAGAACTAGAGCAACACAAAAAAATCAATTGAAGAAAGGGGAAAGCGCAGACCCTAGATTTAATTTTACTTTGCAGGTTAATATCGTTACGCCGTGCGTTTTGCTGTCACTCTTATCACTTGCTGTCTTCTGGGTTCCAACAGAAGAAGGAGAGAAGGTTTCATCAGGAATATCTGTCTTTTTGGCTTTCACAGTTTTTCTCCTGATGCTTGCAGACAATATACCAAAGACTTCTTTGCATGTGCCTATATTTGGTAAGACATTTTTTAATTTCCGGTTTCAACCACTGCAGGAAATATGACATGTTCAGGCTTTCTTTTGGTCTACACAGACGACTAATCGTTGACAGACGTTTAATTAAATCAGCAAGATAACCTAAATTTTGTAAATATATAGGAACTCTACATAAAAAAACATTCTCATCCACTTTGAAAACCGAACTGTTAATCTTTAAAACTTTGAAAAATAATATTTCATACTTAAAGCAATTTAACATGCATCTAGATGAAACTTTTCCGCTTTGTTGCAGTAATATATCTTAGCTGCACAATGACGCTGATTGGAATCTCAATTGCTTGGACAGTAATCATTCTGAACATACATTATCACGTCAAGGATACACCGGTTCCCAGATGGGCTGAACGGTTGCTTCTCAGGCGCAAGAAACACATGTGCTGTCCTTTGGAAATCAAAAACAAAAGTGATACCAAATTTATCTTTAAACCAACTTTCCCACCTAAGGAAACTCATCCAAACGGTCTTTTAAAGAGAAGGCCTCCTGGTGGAGCTGGAGCCCAAACAGACTTTTATTTGACACATCAGACAGAAATAGATCCCCCTCCTCCTCCACCTCCTACTTTAGAAACAGATACTATTGTAAGAATCAAAGGAACTAATGAGACTTACACCGCTCATGCATCAGATGAGCCCTGCGGACTATCCTCCAGCCTGATTGGAGGAGAGGAAGGGAGTCAGTCAATGTATGTTCCGGAAACCACAGACAACGCTGAAGACTGGAAGCAGCTCGCAAGAAAACTCGACAAAATTGTATTTGCTGTTATTTTGACGCTTATGGTGTTCAGTGCAGTATTCACACTGTCACTGCCCTTTTACAATAAGTATTCTCCGTCTGTTTCGAACCATGACTAGAATGAATTTAGTTTTGACATTGTTCGTTGAAGATAAGTGGTTGCGATGTTAGTCAAATAAGTACATACTGCTGCAGTAAACTGCTGGAAGTTACAAGCATGATATAGATAGTTTTGTCCCAAAGAGGTAATAAATGTTACATTTTTATGGATTGTGGTGTGGATTTACTGTTTTATTTGGTATCGAGATCGCGACATTAATGATACGGTTCAGTAACCAATTCATGATCAGGCGGAATGCAATGTGCAAAAACTATGAAGGTCATATCAGACCAATGGAAACCCTTTTCACCTTATGAAAACCTGTTTTAAAACAATCAGTTCACAGCACATTTTTTCGCTTACATCAAAATATTTTCTGTGGTTATTTACGTTTGTAATATGTGCATATGTCCTGATACAATTATGACGATGAGTAGATAGGAAAACACTTAAACAATGCAGCTGCATTTGAAGAATTGTATGCAGTGCCTTCGTAATACCCCTCAGCTTGGATCTTCAAAACCTTACTTCTCTTGGTTGATCTGTTTCATCTCTTTTGATTGATATATCAGCATGTTCATCTACAGATCCCCAGTGTCCCTCAAAACCCTAACAGCTAGATTGGAGGATAACCTGTGTCACAGAACTGTCAAAATGCACCAAAAATCTTTCATCTTTCTCCCACAAGTATTTCACCTGCACTTGGTCAGCTGTCCAGAACACATGATCCCCAGGGTATAATGAATTAATCATTGTGTGTCAGATTCGTAATTCCATTGCTTTATTGGAAGTCAAAACTTAACACAGAGTGTAATAAGTCCTTGTTGTAAGTCCATATAAATTGCTCAGTCATTTTAAATTTAATTTACCACAAATCTCTTGTTCGAAAATGCATCTTACAGACACTTCCTATTTACTTTCATTTCATCAACGTGGGAAAGGGCCAAACCGTTACCGATCCCTTGAGTTGTAAAGTATTACAAGAGGGACTCACTGCGCACTTAAACTCCTGTTTGAGAAAAATAGGCTACATCTTCAATGATGTTCGAAAGGAAGAAGTTGGCATATGAAAAGTAGCTTCGATCTTATACACAACTACAAACAGCAACAATTTTATGGAACAATGTGAAGCAATTGGTAACAGCATTTGCAAAGTTAAACAATAGAAAATATGTTCTGATCTAAGCATACGCTTTTATCATTTGCAAATTGTTTTGCTCATCTCACGATAGTCAAAGTGCGCCTATGCAATTCTTTCTGTAGTCATCATTATCAATGGCAGCTTCATTGTCACTGTCTACAGACTGCTTTTCTGAGTATAGTTCCAGGAACTTTTCAGTATGAGGAAACTTATGTCCCCCCATAGATGTATGTCAAAATTTATGTAAAATATGACATAGTTTTAACCAGAAACAATTTTTATAATTTTTCTACAACTCCTATCCCTACGAAATTTCAGTTTAATGAAATTAACTTTGATTTAAATGACCTTAAGTAATTGGAAGCAATCGCACTTAGTATGTTCTTTTGCGGTCATTTGGGCCAGCAGTGACTTGAGATTGTCTAGATCTTTGGTGTCTAACATCTCAATACTCAGAAAATTTATATGCACAGAACTCATTATTCAGGGATTGGCCAAAAGCCTGGCTTGCAGCTGACATTTAAAGAAAAAGTGTTTTAATAAAACATTCAAAGAGAGACATGACAAAATATTCAATAAGATTTGTAGATGGAACACATTGAAGATAAATTTCTGGTAGTAGTGTGGGGATAACTTAGCTACACATGGAAGTGTGTAATTTTCCATTTGTTTCGAAACTGAAGCAAGACTACTTCAGGCACAAACTATTTCCACAAGTTGTAAGTATTGTCAATTCTTTTTCACAATTCTTTTCAAAATGTCCATGTTGTAAGAAGGTCTTCACACGTTGAGCTTTTTGTATTAAGTCATTCTGATGTGTGCGTCAATTAAACATAATAAAGTGACTGCACACGAAGGGTTGGGTAGAAAGAAAAGGTAACTTTAGAGGCAACCAATCAGGGAGTTTTGATGTGATTAACCGTATAATCACCAAAGTCTTTTGACGTAATTTCAACTGTTTTTCAATCATATCAAAATCCACTCTGAGTGAGTGTTCAAAAGCACTTTTCCTGGAATCTAGTTCTCAAAAATGGTTGTTTAATAAGTGTTCAAAAAAATTAAAATAGATGGCTTCAAACAAAAATAAATATACCTGTGTAGGGCTGAGGTAGTTTACCTAATGTATCAGTAAGTGTCAAAAAAGGATGGGATTTATATATTTTCCAAACACATCATGCACAATACAATTAACATAACTGATAAATATGCCAATGAATTAGCATCTTAAATGCTCCTGTCCCCTCCACCAAGGGGCTCTGAGGTACCTGCATCGAAGAATGCCTTTGGCTTGTTAGATTAATATATTACCCAAGCCATAACTATACTCTATTATTGCTGAAATTCTACCCCTAACATCGCAACATTCTAAACAAGAATTGTGTAAAGGGAATGTTGAAAAAGGGTGGGTTGGGTGGGTTTGGTTTTGAAACTATTCGTGTGGACGTTGTGATACTACAGACACTTGGTGTCAATCCTGACATCATTTCTGACTGGGCCATGTGTGCTGGATGACACTTTCCGATGAAGAAGGCCAAGTTCGCTATGCAGAGTAAAATCCAATTAATATAATTAAATAATACTTAAAAGTTGATGTACTCACTTCACCATATCCATGTGGAATCAATCACGGTGAAAATATAGAATCTAAATATTGAAAATGATCACAGAAGTAACCTGAAAAAGATCCACCATTTTATTTTTGGATTAATTGAATGAGCAATTAAGTCCTTGGGCTTTAGACTCAATTGAAAACAGCAGTTATCTCTTTTATTTAAAATTTTGACCTTCATATATTTATTTTCCCTGACAGTTTCTGTGGCCTACTAACATTCAAATTTGGTCAGAGACAACCACAATGTTTGATCACAGTTTGAACCACAAGGTTGGACATGTTAACAATACAGATGGTGTTCAATAAGGCACGATTCTGTGCTCTTGATGTACGGGGGTCATGACGTCAGAATTGTGTAAGGAACCTCGATGGAATAGGCTTCTTATCCAGGCAAGACTCTTTCGTATCTTTTAAAGACTTACAAATTTTACCATGGGGAACTATACAGAACTATACAGAAACCCCAATTCGGATAATGCGACGCAAGAGATGATCATTCATATTCCAGTCATTTACAAATATGTCATTCTGATCATACACTTTCATTTTTGTGGTGTATGATTGTTAAAACATTAACGGGCAGATAAAGAAATCAAGTTCATCATTGTTCCAATCCCACAGAAGTTCTGAATTGATAACAACGTGGCATGAGAGGTCGAATAATAACAATTAAACCCAACAACGTCTTGTACAACACAATTCAGATAGTAGCGCCAAGGTATTTATATGTTTCTAAATTCTTCATATGGTACATTTGTTGTGATATTGTGGTAAACATTACTTTGAACAGCGCCAATAACTTCAGTCTTTACCGTTTTCGAAAGCGGCTTTGATATATGGTCAATCTGAAACACCCTAATTCCTAAGGTGCCAGTGGGCCTACCTGGAATCCTCAGGACTCCAATCAAGACTAAAGGCTCAATGTGGTGTGAACACGTAATTTAAAGTTTCGACCAATAGAACAATAACCATTTTGTATTACATCTAATCAAGTCGTTGCAATGAGTAATGAAGCTTAGAATCTATTTGGTCAATCTATCAATTAGTTTTTGAGCCAATTTACTGTGGCCAGCGAGAATATAATCACCGCAGGTTTCTAAAGTAATTCCAGTTGAGCTTTACTGTTATGACTACTGTATGATAATGCAGATCATAATGTAGATCACTTAATATGGACTTGAAACACCATATTGTGGTTATTAATGTATTTCTGAGCATCATGTTAATACCTGATTTTGCCACATTGGATTACTCACCAATTAATTGTAGCAATTTAAGTCGCACCATGCTACTCGATGACTACATCAGGAAAAAACAATAGCTTTTGTAATCCGATTTGTACAGCTCGCCATTTTCTTCACTGGTGGCTTCGAAGGATCCGTCACCAGAATCACCAATGCATTATGAATTGTGCCATTATCCTGGTGGGTTATTGCTACCGGGAGTAGCTTCGCATGCATTTAAATGCGACAATAAAAGTGTATTGAGATAATAAATATGCTAGGGAACGCTGTATTCCAAGAAGAACACTTTCGTATTCATTCCAGTAGGAAATCCACATACAAAGCAATTTGATTGGTAAAGTGCAACTAGTCCACATGTTCTCCCTCTCCGTTCATGCAGGCTTCCAGATTGCATAATATTCTTGCATCTTAAAGTTGGTATGACCGTGCAAAGCAATGATT
>JBCAUG010018468.1:0-10804 GCA_038406175.1 Haplosyllis leylae
CAGATCTATACAGACTAGATCTATTGCATGTGTTTTTGTTTTTTACCAGAGATGTAAATTTAAAAATCACTTTAAATGCTAATTTCTTTTTGGGTGTGAAAAAAATTGTGAAATTTCACAAAGTGACGTTTTGACCTCCCCAACCCCCAACCCCCTTAATCCTGGGACCCCTTCAACCCACAAATATTAACAAGTGTGCACACCGTTTGAAAGACACGTCACCAAGACGTTGGCTGCTTCATTATTTTTTAATTTTTAAAAACACTGAGTTTCAGCAGAACCTACCCCATTTAGATCTAGTTTGCTCAGATTGAGTCTATAGATCTAGTTTGTCTAGATCTACTCTCTAAAGATGTGGTCTAAATCTTCAAACTAGATCTAGACAGGTGAGATCTATGCAGACTAGATCTAAATAAACTACATCTACACAGACCAGCTCAACATAGACTATGTCTTCAGAGAATGAAATTGATAGCAATTTTTTAGAATTCACTACATTCTGGGCAGAATCCAATATGTTTGTAGGGAATCCAAAATATTTTCTACAATTTGATGTTTAGAATCGGCTACATTATGGGAGAATTGAATACAATATGGTAATTGTTGGTTGAAAGTAAAATAGAAACCATTCTACAAAAAGATTAGAAAGGAAGACCTTACCGAAGACCTTAGACCAAAACCTTGCTTGGATCCCTCGTCGATTGGGAGTGATTTCTTGCAAGACATTTTACGCTGTTCTTATGGATAGTATTGAAGAGTAAAATTGATTGAGGGTAAGGGACATATAGACATTAAAAATAGAGATCATACGAGGCCGGCAATAACGCTGGGCTGAGATTCAATTCTGCGGCTAGGTAGATCTACCTTACTTGATTTTCCTAGGTTGAGCACGAGCCTAACTGAGCACTTCCTATGTTACTGAAGATCCTCAAATCTAATTCAATTGCTTAAAAAAGAAAAAGCTTTGTGTGCCAAGGAGTTTCCTTCGATGTATGCCATCACATGACCGGATGCAGGGGCTCTCCTCTCCGGGGAGGAAGGCTTGTTCTACCGAGCAGACGATCACTTTCCCCACGAAAATGAATGCAATGGCAACTGGAGGGTCACAACCGCAAATTGTGACAGAAATGTCACATTTAATTGATGATGCTGTTGCCAGAGAGAGAAATAAAAACAAGAAATTAAAGGAGAAGTTGGCTAAAGTCAGTAGAAAGTTAGAAAAGCAGCAAGTTGGTGAAGAAGATGATGAACCTAATGAGGGTCTAGAAGATGCTGGGGACTCCAACTCAGGGTGGTTGAAGCCAGAGGAGATAGCGATAATTCTTGATAACATGGAGACAAATCTCCAGTACTTAGCTGGTAATGGTAAAAGCTCTCAATACAAGAAAACAAGAGAGTTGGCCTGGAACAAGTTAATTGCTGAGGTCAATAACTGGAACCAATCCAAGGGTACAGGGAAGGTCCAGACCTACTCTAAGATGAAGATTGACAATGTGAAAAAGAATGGTGTGTGTTTATTTACATTAAGAATAGATGTAGAAATAGATCTAGATGTCAGTGACAATGAAAGGTTGAACATGGACTCGTACACAGTGTATTGCAAAGTGAGCCTTACTGAGACTGAAATGTGGCTTGGCTCGCAGAAACTCAATGTATTTTGACCCAAAAACTAAAAATTGCCAATTTTTGGTGTAGATCAAAACCGATTGATCTAGATTGATCGAGCATGATTGAAAAAAAACCACCCATGGTTTGGCACGATCCGCGGATTGTGCACAACTGCCGTGCACACGAAAGGCCAAAAATCCCATTTCTTACCATTTATACCAGCTGCAGGAGTCAATGTTCTAAGTATTCCTTCAATTATTTCCATCTACTGATATCCTGGCTGACTTGTGGTATCAAGAAGTTGTAATTCTGCACCCCAGTATCAGTTGCTTGAAGAATCTGATTCAGTAATTTTGTCTGACTCTCAATTTTTTTCTCACAGTTAGCTATCTCAGCATGAATTTGAGGAATTGCTAAATTTTGCCACTGGGCCATGCTTTCCCTCCAAAAGAAAAATTCAGTAAGGCAGGTTACAAACCCCGGGATCCAATTTTTAAAATTGACATTTTCACTGGTCTGGTGGCGAAACGCGTCGTCACTAAATTTCAAACTTATACCCTAAAAAGACTCTCTATAGGTAGGTCTTGAAACACTTTGAAGGAATTTTTGATCCGTCGCCCAAGGGCCAAGTTATTGGGGGGTGCTGTTTCTAATTTCCACTGTGGCTCACTTAAAAAAATTTTTCTCCTGGAATCAGCTTTAGATATTGCTAGTTAATAATTTTTGTGGTCATTTAGCACAATGAAGTATTATGTAACAGCAAAAGTTATGATTTCATAGCCCAAAACAAACTTCCGATAGTGATCTTTGTGATACAGGTTTTTAATCAAATTTCTCACACAAAATCAATATAATTAGTCATAAATATACTTGTTTAAGTGTAATCACTCAAGTAGTGTCATATTATTATGCTAACTTTGTGATTTCAGGACATTAGCATGAAAGGCTATAATTATTGCTGTGCATTCATATGAATAAGTCATGAGCAAAAAAATGACCCAGATAGGTGCCATGTAGCGCTATTGATGCATTGCCACCAATATCTGGTGATGTGACTGTTTCAAATTGTCTCAAGACCCTTGTAACTTTATCATGAACTTTCTTGTTTAACATTTGGTTTTTTCCATAAAACTACTTACCAGGGACTACTCTATGCATACACAGTACATGTTAAGTTTTTCTGTAAGCTTCAACATGTTTCGTTACATGTACATGTATTTTTATGATGATTCTGGCTCGGCATTGAATAAAAAATAATTGGCGCTGCAAATTTTTTTAACAAGGCCTGAAAACAGTTTTAAAAGGCTTACTCAAGTACTATGTGAACTTTGGTGAACTTTGAACAATTACAAGTATGTTTAAAATCAAAACAAAACCTTGTACTTGAAATTCTTGCGAGCTTAATATTGGCCATGTAAAAATTATGTGGTGCTGTATGCGATATGTAATTGACCAAACAAGTGTCTTGAGAGTTCTAACAGATATTAATAATGATTTTTTGACTTTCAGGTCCTTACTTATGACAGATTGGAAAACTAAATGTTTGAACAATATGTTTTATTCATTATGAACACCAGTTTTAGGCTCAGGTCTGTATGATGAAACACAAAGTGGAAAATTGACAGCATAAATCTTCACATTATTGTACACCTACATACTACACTACACGTTGGCATTTTTCAACTTAGTGATAGGTGTGTGTAACAAGCAGTTAGATAGACCGATATTTTAGATGGCTCTTCCTTTGAAGGGTCAAAGTTCTATTTACCATTAATGTTCTTGATGTTGTAGTCACTCATGTATGATGGCATTCCAATGTTGTAACAATTCTTTTTCCTCTGCAGCTCGTGAAGGAATATCACTATCCAGAAGGCAATGCACCAAATAATGTGCTTCATCAAGGTCCCAAGAGTTCTCGCATGCTGTATCAAATCTTTTTATAATTCTCTCCAGACATATGAAAGCGCCCTTTAATTCCAAAGTGTAATTGTCTGCCATTCTCCAAGACTACAAAAATTTCAAAGTAATATGTTAGAACCAATTAAAAATATTTTTAGCCAAGACCAAACTACATGCACACTGTGAACATGAAATGGGTGGAGGACCAGAGCCCCCTGCTTACAATAACGTTGACCTGGCTATTCTCAGAATGCTGGGATGTTCACCAAGTTTTGTTGGTGTTCTGGAAAGAGAGACAGACAGCAAAATTGAGATGCCAAGCAAGAAAAAGAAGACTGATGGACAAGTGAACAGATGCAACGCAACAGTAGTCTCAGAGATGTCAGGCTTGACCAAGACAATAAATACAGATACTTTAAATTAAGTGTAATACATGTATAAGATCTTCTATATTTTATGGCTACAAAACAGTATTTGCTATGATAAATGTTACTTTCTATTTTTTTACTCCAGAAACACATCTGGATTTGGTTGACTTGCTGGACAGTGTAAAGAAGAATAAAAAGAAGACTGCTAGCAAAGTAGTATCGGGTAAGCACCAAAATTTATTGAGATTTCTTCTTTCTGTTTCTTTTCAAAATTTACATCTTTCATAATTTCTATGATTCTAATTACAGTTGAACCTGTCATAAGAATGACCCATGATGACGTCCCAGAAAGTTCAGACAGTGATGAGGAGGAGGAGAACCAAGGAAGACCAACACCAAACCAGATGGTTTCCGACAGTGATGAAGAAGATGAAGCTGAGAGTGAAGATATAGAAGATGAAGGCATAGCAGCATCTGGAGACGCAGGCAAAGTAACCAAGAAGAGGGCCCTCAGCATGTCTGATGCGCAAGCTTCAACAAGTACTCGTCAGACAACAAAGAAACAAAAAAGAAGTGCAACTCAACACATCACAGTAAAAAAAAATAGAAGAGGATACAATACTTATCCTGCCTATCTATTTGAAGCTCCTCCTTTAAAATTAGGTATAGAAAGTTTGAGAAGACAATTTCTCATTGCTAAAATAGAAAGTGCAAAAAAACAGACATCCTTTTATGAAGCAGGTGTAGCATTCATGGGCTTTGCTAAAGAAGCTATTCGTACTTTGGTTGAGACCAATGGTTTAAGTCTTCCTACAGTGGTAACTGATACAATGCAAGGTGCTGATCATGGTTATGCCATGTCACAGGATGCAAGCATTTTGAATAATACTAATTCATAATTAAATGTCTTTGTAGACACTACAAGATTTGTGTCCTGAAATGGCTTTGAAAGCAATGCAGTATCTGGATTGGCCTTCTTGTCTAAAACTCAGTTCCACATGCAAATACTATCAAGAGCTGTTTGAAGACAAATATATGTGGTACCATGTTAAATGGGTTGAAGCAAAAATGCCTGAGAAAATGATTAACAGTATCTGTAGACACAAGTCTGAAATAGAGGTTTTGTGCTGTAACAGTACTGAGGAGGAATCAATTTGGTCCTCAAATTTTAACAAAGTCCTGTGGGAAATGCCAAATTTGAAGTGTGTCAATTTGTTCAACTGTATGATTCTGTACGAAGTCAATTGACTACAAAATGCTACTGGCATAACTTGCTTGATCTTAAGTGCTTGTGATAATATGTCAGGGTTCACTTTTGTCAGTGGAATGCAGCATCTTGTCAATCTGAAGTACTTAGAAGTTATGTACTGATGTCATCGATTGGTTGCACTAGACTTAGTTTCAGCTGTTAGAAACTGCCAAGCATTAGAAGTATTTAATGCTCACCACACTAGTAACATGCGTCCCTGGATGGTTGTAAGAATTCTGCATACTTGTCCACTCTTGAGGCAATTTATCTTTTCCAGTCTTCACAGAAATGACACAACTCAAGAGCATGTTCAGTGGTATAAAATAGTTAGGAGGAGGTTCAAAAAGGTTGAATTTGGTCGTGTACTTGTTGAAAGGGTTGACGACTACAAGCAATTTGATCCACAAGTAAGTCTTTTTCAATGGATTGACTATTTGAATGACCGTGGCATCTGAAATGTTACGTGCAGTGATGCCAAAACAAAACACAAGTTTTCCTCAAAAAAGCTCTTTATTGCTTTTAACATGAAGGAACTATCACAGTTACATAAATATTTATCACTTTATCTATGAATATATCACATTTACAGTTCAAATGTTACACTATTTAAATGTTTACTTTGTTGGTAATGTTAAACAATATCTACTCACAATGTTCCAGTTACTTCCCGTGTATTAACATTTGACAAAAATCAAATAGTATTTATAATAAGAATACATTGATAAAATATTTTCTGAAGTTGGAAATAAATGTTAAAATGTTAAATTGCTGCTTTTCAGTCCTTTTACTTGTGTCTCCACAAGTAATTACACATTTGATTGCGGACAACATCACCCCCTGGAGTAGGGTCTAAATCAGCATTTAACTGATCCTGGTCTTCGATGACAAATTGCTCAGGACAGTATCCTTTATTATCTCCGCAAATTAAACCATAATTCCACAAAAAAGAACAGGCATGTACTATATCCATCATAACATCGGGCTGGTAATCAGGTTTCTTCATTAAACACTGGAATTTCTTTTTCATTTGGCCAAACACACACTCAACTTTGATTCTGGTCTGACTTAAGCACGTATTGAAGTATTCCTTTTCATCAGTGTCATCAACTGGGTATGGAGTCAGTAAGTTAGACATGCACTGATAGCCTGAATCTCCAAGTCAAAATTTGTTTCCTAAGAGATGTTGAGTAAGTACATGATACAAATCCAACTCCTGCAGTACTCACATATCGTGCACAGACCCTGGCCAGCGTGCTGACAAGTTTGTTATTGCACCTCTATGATTCACAACCATCTGGACATTTAGGCTGTGATTTCTGTTGTAATCTACGTACTGGTCTTCATGTTTAAATGGAGCAATGATGGGTATGTGAGTGCAATCAATTGCCCCCACAGCATGTGGAAATTCTACAACAAATATAAAAGTATTCAAACTTTTGTTTCCATTGCATAGATCTACATTACAACAATTTACTGATAATTAATTAAATTCTACAAACAAATCTACTCACTAGCTTTAAATCCATAAAACCCAGTGCTAACTGTCTCCAGTATGTCTTCATCTAAACTGAATGTAATCAGATCATTGGCATGACCTGCTAGAGCTTTTGAAACTTGTTTGACAATTTGACAAACTGAAGACTGTGATGCCCCCTCACCATCCCCTACTTCCATCTGATGTGTGCCTGTTGCATAGAATCTTAAAGCTATGCACATTTTTTGGTAAGCAGTAAATGCATTATTTGTTCTGGCAAGAGGCTCTATTTCATCTCCAAGCAAATTGACCAAGGCATTGACAGTGTTCTCTGTGAATCTATATCACTTTCTGAAGTGCTTTGATGGCTTGTTGTCTTCACCATTAATAGTGTAGAAGCCAAACTGTTCCTTGTGAATATAACCACCTTTTCTCCTATTATTTAATCGAAAAATTGGCACAATACCCAATTCTGTGTAATTTATTGTGATCGTTGCGACTGACTCTGGTGAGCGCTAACATAGGAAAATGACAACCTAGTGACCCCCCAGACCTTGCTCGCTGCTTTGAGGAAATTCCTACCTTTATTTGAGGATCCTCCTATCTATTTGAAATGTTAAAATCACAATTGAATCGCTACTTGCAAGGACACTCCTCAGAAAAAAGTTTTTGATAGGTTTCTCCTACATACATGGATCAAGGAGCTTCGAATTGAATATGAGGCCTGGTACTTGTCTCAGGTTTAGGGTACCAGTTTACGGGTTTTGGGGACCCGTTTACATTGTAATGCATCATCAGTTCTTGTAATGTGTCACATTTTTTGTAATGCACCACCTTCCAAATGTAATGCATCATGGAAACAGTGTAATGCATCAACACATTACAAAAATACTGCCATAGTTCTGGTGCGTCCCACCAGAGGGTGCATCACAGTTTTCAAGATGGCTTCCAGGGAACAGGTACCAGAAAGTGTCAAAACTGGTGAAATTGTCCAAGGAGTCAAGATACCTCTTAGTAAGTGCAAATTTTTATTGTAACTTCAATCTTGAATATGTATAGGTCATGCAGGATATGTTTGTACAATATTAACAACTTGTTATTACCCAGAAATATTAATTTGAAAAACTTCTCAAATGTTTGAAGTTTACTTTTGCAAAATTTTGTAATGTGCCATGTATTCTTGTAATGCGCCTATGCAATGTATTTTCATTGTAATGTGCTGATGCATTACAAAGTTTTAAACATCATTTTGTAGTGTGTCAGTGCATAACAAAATAATAACTGATTTATTTACATTTACAGCCACCAAAGCTGCCAGAAAAAGGAAGCCCAAAACCAGTCACATCAGCAAAGTAACAGCAAAAGTAACATCATCCAAACAACCTGTTCTGAAGGTTAAGTCAAAGAGTACAAAAAGCAGTGATCATATCCCAAATCCTGTCAGATGATGATGCTGATAATTTAACAAATCAAGGTACAATAACAAGAATTGGTAAACATATGATGCTTTCAGTAAAATAGGGTTTTGGTGGATAAATGTGGATGAATTGGCAATTTTTGTGACATTTTTTGGTTTTTGTGTAAATATTGTAGATAGGAAACTTTTATAATGATTATTGTATGCTGTAAATAGTGTAAATAAAGTATATATATATATATATATGTTCATCATGTTATATTTGCAGGAATCTTTGGAAATTACAGGCAGTTAAAATATTTCGTAATGTGCCGATACATTATAACATTTTGGTGGTGCATTACACATTTATTTGATGCATTTCACAAACGGATGGCGCGTTACAAGAATGTATGGCGCATTACAATTTTCAAAAGCCATTTTTTGTCATAGCCGAAACCCGAATATAGTCGATTACCTTTTGGATTCTTGACCGATCCATTAGAGATGTGACGTGCTGGCCAAGCCAGCCATTCGATTTTTTCATAAATAATCAACAATGAGAAATTGAATATATATCTGCCAACCAGTTACATTTGACTTTAAATCACAGTCATCCACAACAAGAAAAAAACTCGTTATACTACTTTATAATCACACAATAAAACAGGGGTAATATTTCCCTAATTAAAACTTAAAGTTGACAGATATGTCAGATATGTCAGCGATGCCAATTTTGCATTATTTACTCTTAATTGAGCCTGATTCACCTAATAGCACATCTCACTGTGAAGAGAATTACGCGACGGTGGGAGTTAAAACCACGATTCTCTCATCCCTGAACTTCCATAATCTAGTTTTTCACGATGCGCATTTCTGCCAGGTCTGACAGATCCAGAAGTGAATTTCTACTACTGTTGTATTTGTCAATTATTTGACAAAATTCACATAATCTAGCAAGTACTGGAAATATTAAATAATGCTTACTTTTAAATTTTAAATTGTGATAATTCTTTAAAATGACGCTTGATTTCTGTCAGAGCTGACAGATTTTCTTATCGTGAAAAACTCAACTGTGCCGTAAAATATGTTTCAAAACAGGTTGTAACAGCAACTCAAAGACTCTTCATGAAAAAGAATACACCTATCACTGACTTGACAAAATTTGCTTTGTTTTTTTTTTTTTGTAGCACCCACAAAATAGCCAATGGAACATCTTCAACTCCTTTCCGAGATTTCATGACTATATTGGTATGAAATCTTCACCTATTGACAAAACAAATAAAGAGAATTCAAGATTTCGTAGGTAATTCTTAGTTCCTCTCAAGATGGAGTTTTAAAAAATGTGAAAAGCTCTCCATGGAGATTATGATATTCGAATGATTCAGGTGAGAAAGATCAAAGGTCTGAATAGTCTACACTGGGATAAATTGGATCACCACACAAAAGGTAACTAGACAGCAAGTGATACAGTCTCCTTGAGGGGGTAAAGCAGCACTTTGGAAATAAAATCTGAAGTGCTGACATCTAGATCTGTCCCAAACACCAATTTTGTATTGGGGGTGTAAAGTGGCACTTTGGAAATCTCAAGTCCTAATCTGAAGACCTGCCCAGAAATGCAAACTTTTCATTTCTGGGGAGTGGGGTGGCGCTTGTTCCAGGTTTGGGTAACCTGGCACTTTTTAGCATTCACTTTTGGTACACGGTCAGTGCAGGATGCTTCACAGCAGTCTCTCGAGGAGACTAATGAGAACATGTGAAGAAGTCATTACTAGTTAAAGTGCAGTGCGTGGTATCAGGGGTTGTTGAAGTCAATGTTTGCAGACACCTTATGGATAGCCAAATATGGGCTCATGTGGAGCTCTTCAGTCCTTGTTTATCCCCACAATTCACTATGTCCGGTGTAGTTGAAATGTATTGTGAAGCTAGTAATGTGTCTCACTTTTCATGACTATGTACATGAATACCACATGGATCATAAATCATTAACTTAATTGATGTAGCTAGTAGGGCATACTCCGTTTTTACCATGGACCCTCTTTTTTCCGGCACATCTACAAACTTTTTCTTGCAGTCTGACTTATGGAACATTGTAAAAGCATCGAGATAAAAACCGCCTCTACAAGTTCTAAGAATAAACATCTTCTAAGTTATCAAACTATGAGGAAGTTATCTTGTAACAAATTAATTAATATGTCATCACCATAGTAACGGAGTTGTAGGAGTGGGTGGTGGGTGGGGGTAAAATGATTTTGAATTCTGCAACTGCACATTCTTTACCAGAAATTATTTTAAAATGGATGAGCGCCATATTGAGGATATTGTGCATGTGCTGCACATACAGCCTATGAGAACCACACAAAATCATAATCTTCCATGAAGTCCCCACTGTGCAATTACATTCGACACCAGTGAAGAGTATAGAATGAAATATGAAAGTTATGCCAATTGAAAATAGCTTTACAAATGACTAAAATATTGAAAAATAATTCAATAAACAGCCTATCATTAACTACGAGGCAATGGCCTCCCACCACAGAGGGGGGAGAGGGGAGGGCAGCCACGGGGGAGGGGGGTGAAGGGTCATTTGGTTAGGGTTCCCGCCCCCTCCCACCCCAGACTTAACTGGGGGTGAGGGTGGGGGTAGAGTCACTTGGCTAAGTTACACACCCACTGCCCTGCCCCTGAACAGGACAGGGCCTGCCTGTACAGAACCTGGCCAGGAGGTACCTACCCCTCCCCCAGAAAGGACCTGGACAATACGTACCTCCCCCCCCCCTTGTGGACAGAATTAAAGAAATAATGTGCTG
>JBCAUG010018479.1:0-10803 GCA_038406175.1 Haplosyllis leylae
AAAATACAGTAAAAAATAAACTTCAAAAAGAAATACTCACATCTTCACTATAAATGAATAAAATCAAAAAATAAATGTATCACATGAATGGTTTAGTTCTTCTGAACAAAATACATTAAAAAAAAGTTTTAGCAATGCCTTTCCGTCAAATGGATATTGACAGATTTAAATCGGGCCTTTTCCTCCTCTCGTACGGCCCATTAGAATCAATGGTAATCAACTTCACATGCGATTCTTCGTTGGTATGCGTTCCGCCGTGCTGCTCCCCCCTGGTGTTGTGTTTGTGTTGTCTATTGTTATAAGTGAACGGTTCCTTGATACTTACGTCTGAGCTATGTACGCATGATCTGTTTACTTGCAGCGGGATCACTTCCGGTTTGTGATCTTCACGTTTCCTGTGCAGCATCATACAGGATGAAGTATTAAACATGTCCAGGATACGAGCAGTGTTTGTATTAACTGACGAAACACAGTGGCCTAATTTACAAACAAAAAAAATAACAGTAATAAAAGTTAGAAATTGTAAACACATGAAAAATATCGGAATCTGTGCTACTTTTCTATTACGATTTTTTTTTTGTTGTTTTTAGACCGACATTAAATCCATGATAAAACAAGAAAGACCTTGCATACAAGCTTTACCGACCACAGATAGTACTACACACTCGTGCTAAGTACGTTGTTGGGTAATCAGGCAAAATATACCTCACCTGCTACGAATTCTCTGTTGCACAAAAATATAACAAATATATTGACAAGTGAAGGAGTTGCCATGGGCATCATTGTCATGTAAAGCTGCTCACATCGAGGAGACCTGACATGATAAAAAATATCAAGGAGTGAAAATGTCATTTTGGTGACTTGTTGAACTTTATGCAAAATGAGATTGAATACACCCAAGAATCCACCCTTTTTGTGATCATCTTTGGTAAGGTATTATATTGTCAGCCATCTTGGATGTCAACTATAACAAAAGTCACAAAAGGGCCATGGCAGACATTTCTATTGTGTCTGGCAACAACTACAATCCAGTAAGGTTGACAACATGTTTAACTTAGATTGACCCAAAATTAGTGGTGTTTAGTTTTATTGCAATTCTTTATATTGACCCTGTGAGTAATGGCAACCAGTTTTGTAAATTCTGGTATTGCTGCCATCCAAGATGGTTGACAACATGTTGAAGTTAAATATTAAGAAAAAATTTAGTGACATTCAGTTTATATTTGCAAATCTCTGTGTTAACTCAATGATTGATGGCAGTCACCTTTTTAAATTCTTGTAATGGCTGCCATCCAAGATGGCTGACAATATGTTAAAGTGGAAGATTGACCCAATATTAGTGGCATTTGATTTTTATTGCAAGTCTCTATGTTGACTCTGGGAGTGATAGCAGCCACTTTTGTGATTTCTGGTAATGGCTGCCATCTAAGATGGCTGCAAAGAGTATAGCTGATCGGAGATGGTCCCCCTCCAAAGTTAATTTCTGTTTGATCTTGTGTGGCTGTTCACCTCTTGTTAAATATTATTTTTCACCACAGGTGGAACATTCCGAAAATATTGGGAAAATAATAAGGTGACTGCGAGTCACCAAAGAAAAGAAGACACAACGACGGTTTGTACAAAAAAAACTCAAAATATTATTTGAAGAAGAATTCAACAGTCACCATTGTTATTTTAACGTCAATCTTGTTTCAATAATCCTTGTCGTTAAATTATCCAGACGTCTTTCAGCGGTTTCAAGCAGAATAAACGTAATTTTTGTTCGCGATGAAAGCTGTTGGTACAGTTCTCATAAAGGGATCAATTGCTTTTGCTTCTATTGTTGGTTGAATATAAATCATGTATGAGTCTCCTCTCTAGTACCTGGTAGTTAAACAGTCCTCTATGGAATTAGCCATTCCCGAGTGGGTAGACTCCAGTTAACATGATACGTTTATCAATCCACACCTGGGATCTGCCTGTATTTACTGACAAGAGAATCTAGCGATTCTCCCATGCAAGGTCAAGTTGAAGGTCTGATACAGACTGAGAAATAATCTAGACCTAAGTTGTCTGAAAGAGGATCTAGATGGGCAAGAAATATTGTCAGCAATACTTCAATGAAATTTCTTTTTGTCAAATATGCATGAAGAAAACAATTTCAATCAGTGAATGTGCAAAAATATGTAATGGCTGAACAGAGGCTTAATCCTATGGTAAAATTGTATTTATCATGACAAGTCACAACTTGTAGTGTAACAACTGTTGTAAAATAATAAGACTTCAGGGCCTCTTTACATTGATCGAAACTTAAGCGAAAGCGAAAAAGATCAGTAAAGTAAAAATGATAGACCCAAAGGAAATGTTCACTTCTCTTTGCTGTGAATGGGTCTTTGGAGGCGAAACCAGAAGTGTACTTGGGTGGATGCTGAAGAAATTTTCAGGAAAACCCATGAGACCTCTCACGCAAGGCTCAACTGGACACTTTAAGCTACCAATAGTGTCGTTGATATGTTGTTTCAAATACCAAATAACACTGATTGTCAGACGGGAGATTTATCCTTTGAGATCAACCTACCACGCGTCAACTATATACTGCATCAAATTGTCCTAGCTGAGGGACAAATTTCATCAGCAGATAAGAATAAAACAACCATTGATATGATTCATAAAATATGTAAAGCCCATCAAATGGGACGTGCGGTATATAGAGAAGATAAATCCATCAACAAATCGATCAATTAGGACCATTCTAAAATTAAGACCAAATTAAAACACTCTTTAACAGGCAACATATATGTGTGTTTCCACTATTTACCGTGTTTCATTCACCAACTGATGAAGCAGCTATTGAATTTAACTGAGTAACTATACTTAAGAATAACTACATAAAAGGAATATCCTAAATATATAAGCCAGTGACGGATCTTGCGATTTTTTTCATTTTCAAGCAGTTTTCAGGAAAAATTGGCCAATTAATGGGTTGGTGCCCCGCTCTGGGAAATCCTGGATCTACCTCTGTCAGCAGATCTGTAAACTCTTCCAGCTGCCAAGATTTCACAGTGTTGTCAATCTATTGTTTTACCATTTTACCTTTTAGGAGGCTTTGGTGCTTCTTAGGGGGTCTTAAGAAAGGGCCTTAGTGGGTCTAAACATAGGGACATTGTAACTCTTAGGGTTTCTGAACTGAGGGCCTTAGTGGGCCTTAGCAGTTCTTAGGGAGTCTTAACAGAGGGTTTTGGCAGGCCTTCACTCTTTTTAAGGGGTCTTAACAGAGGGCTTTAGTAGGTCTTAGTGCTTCTTAGGGAGTCTTAACATAGGGACTTAGTGACTCTTAGGGTTTCTTACCAGAGGTCCTTAGTGGGCCTAAGGGCATTAGTAGTAGATCTACCTTAGAGGCAAATTCTTAGATTCTGAGACTTTTACTGGACCAAGTAGACAAATTATACCTTGTTTGAAAGCTCTTGACCTGTAAATTTTGCAAATGACATAAGGTAGATGATTGCCATTCATTTAAGGTGTAACAATAGGAGTAAAATACTAAAAAAATTCCTCCATGGTAAATCTTTCTTTAGGTAGATGTACCTTAAACATGAAATCTTAGATTTTGAGACTTCTACTCGACCAAATTTGTCAAATTATACCTTTTTAAAATGGCTAGACCAGTAAATTCTAAAAATGACATACACTAGATGATTCCTATTAATTTAAGGTATAAAAATGGGAGAAATTCCTCTGAGTATAATAAAATAATTGCCATTGATTACTTGCCTTTGATAGACCTACTAAATCCATGTATGTCCCATATTATTTGCCATATTATCCAAAAGAATATTTGGTGTACACAATCATTAATTTAACTAGATCTAGTATATGTTTTCAAAATGCAATGTCATTCTATATCATCATCAGAATATGTGTTTGTGTTTCACAACATTTGATTTTTATATTATCAGCATTTTTCCAATTCAGTGAGGAACCATTAAAACCTGGACTCGTGAGAAATTCAACGTGACGGAGCGTGTTAACAGATTTTTAAGGTCTATTCACACCAAGCGAAAGCAGAAAAATTAATGAGAAATGATTTAGTTACTTAACTCTTTCTTTTCAATTAAAATGCCGAAATAGCGTGCAAACAGAACAATTGAATCCCCTTTTTCACACCTTTGCAGATGTAGTGAATAGAGGTAGGAGCGCAGCAGACCACTGATTGGTTCAAACGTTATTCCCAATTTTCTCCTATTGATTATTTATATGGCAATCAACAAAACGTTCACGCTAAAATATTTACAGTCAAAAAAATTATTATTGTCCATGATCCACAGAATATCCATGATAATTATATGCGATAATTTATTTGAACTGCTGGTGACCTGTAATTTGTCCCTTTTTCGCTACATAATTATTTATTTAACATCAGGGATGAAATTAAAGTTTTTAAACATTAAAGAATTTTTTTCTGAAAACGTTTCAGTAAGTACTAACTTCATACTAGTTTGAAAACGTTTTAGTAAGTACTAACATCATACTCGTTTGAAAACGTTTTAATAAGTTATGTTATGTTATGTTAAATCAACGCTGCAAGATTAGGCATTGAAATAGATCAACTTTCTATTGATACCGACTGATTTTAATCTTCATTTATATATCAGTTATTGCATCCGACGCCAGGAAATGATTGAAGAACCTGAGCTCGTCAATCTGCACGCTCGGGTAGCTGTGGTCCGTGTCTGTGTACCGTCTTCCAACAACAATCCTACCGTTTCCAGCAGAACGTGACTGTGTGTACTTGGTTGTGCCACTCGCCACTTGTGTTCCATCCAGGTACATCCTGATTCCTTGTCCGTCATTTGGTCCGATGTAGTGCAGCACAACATGAAACCACCCAGATGGCTTTGAGAAAATGATCCAGAAATATCCGTCTGGTAAATAGACCCTGAACCTAAAACTCAATAAAGGGATATTTGGGAATCAAATTCGAAAGAGTGCTTATTTGTGTTAGCTATTGTGAGAGAAATCATTCAGTTGAAAAATCAACTTATTTAATGATTTTTGCAAATGAAGTGGACCAGTCATCACCTGACATTATTTTCGTAATAATAGATCGAAGATCCTGTTGTGTGAGAAGCTGATGATGAAACGAATCCACAAATATCGGAACAGTCGACTGCGTTGACCCACAGGCTGATGGCGCCACCTGCTGCACCACAGGTCTCTGGTCGAGTTATACAGGCCTCAGTGTGGATCCCTAGATCAACCCACTGTCTTCTTGCTCGATTCAAAGTCAACGCAGTATACACCTGAAAACAAATGAACAAACTGGGGTAACTACAGCACTAAAGTCATGCCGGTTTAACCTTAGATCAACACGCCTGTCTATACTTCCGTTTCCTCTTTATATAAAGTTCAGAAATATAAGTCGCCAGTTGTCTAAAGGATGATTTTGAAAAACGATTCAGTCAACCTTACATCTGTAATGATGGGTAAAATGTTGTATCATATTATTTGATGACTACATCACTATTTTGTTCAACAGTAAAGAATGAGTTTATTCTTCCAACAGTATTCATTCTTAGATTTCTGTACTTTGTTCGAAATGACTGATTTTTCGTACCTTCCCAGGTATCAGGGAAACATGGTTCATCATTGTGGTTCCTTCCATTAGAACCAAATCATCTGGATCATCAAAGCTCCAATATTTGGCAATGACAGGTCCATATCCTTAAAATAATTAGGTAACTATGTCTTGAAAAAAAATAAACTCTCCAAAAACATTTTCAAAATATCTTGTCCCAGTGGCCCGATTCTTATTCAAATTGGGTAAACATTTTGTCCTGCTTGCATCTCTAGTGCATCTCTTAAAATAGGTCTTAATGGCAAACTTCTTTCACATCTCAGACAAGTGTTAAGAAATCTCAAAATCCGCAAAGTAGAAAGGCTAACTTAACCGATTGTCGTTTAATTTCGATCTCATTTTCATTTCCGAGAAGAGGTAGGTGACTAAACTTAATTCAGCATTACAATTTTGGTCATCATTTCCAGCAAATTCTTTTGTTGTCTTTTGTTCTCTTAAATCATGCACTTACCCAGCACTGCAATTTCCATGTCAGTTAAGGATTCATTGAAGAACAGCAGTTCATCCACTTTCACAGAGGCGTACTTTTGGTTGACTTCCGAAAATCGTCTTCCTACAACAATTCTTCCATTTCCTCTAGTGCTGTTTACTGTTTTTAATGACGTGTCTTTTGCAGCGAATGCCCCGTTTAGATAGATCCTGACTCCTTCTCCTATGAAGTTCATCACTAAGTGAAACCAACCGGAGGGTTTGTCAGAGAATGGATTGAATTTCCCATGGGGCAGACGAACCGGATATCTGATTTGAAAATGTAATTTCAGATAGATTACAGATTGCATAAGTTTTCTATTACATGTATTACAAAAGGGTTGTATTTCATTGGCAGCACTTCATGTAACAATATTTAGATATAGGTATTACAATCAACCGAAATTTGTCTGTGTTCCTTGTCAAAGCACAAAGAGTTTGTGAAAAACTCTACCACACCTGCCGGAAGTTCAATAAATTCGGCTTTATCGAGGATTTCAGTAAATTCTGACTCCAGTGCTAGTATGCTCGTAAATGGCAGAATTTATTGAACTTTCTTCAGGGTGTACCAGAACAGTGACGTTAATGGAATATACCTCATTTGATCTGTAGAATGGCAATAAATAACGCATCCCGTAGTACCAGCTTCTGTTTGTGTGGTGATTATTCCTCCAAAATTGGAGCAGTCTGTTATTTTCACCCACAGACTGATGGCACCACCTGCTGCACCACAGGTGTCAGGTCGAGTCATACAGGCCTCAGTGTGGATCCCAAGATCAATCCACTGGTTCTTTGCTTTGTCTGTGCTCACTGAGCCATTTACCTTAAGGATTCGATTGTAGAACAACACTTGAGTTAATATACTTTTCACTGTGATACATAATTTGAAATTTTTTCCAACATGTTGTGTTACCTGCTTAAAATTTGTTGATGGCATTATAACATGTTGTCACCTAATCTTAAGCAGACCTAATTGAATTGCTCCCTCATGTAAAAAATGTCTTTTAGTTTTCATTGCTTAGTGCATGAATCATGCACAGGAATACAATGGTACCTTTCCAGGTTCCAATGGTTGAAAGTTGCTGAGTTGAGATCCTTCATAGAGAACCAAACAGTTGATATTGTCAAAGCTTCTGTACAGCACATTCCCAGGTCCAGTCCATCCAGATGGTGCAATCCAGGTCACTGACAGGTACATAGATTGAACAAAGCCAAATCATTAAACATATATTCCTATAATTAAGTTTATTATGAGTGCGGTGGATGCCACAATGTCTCCTAATGCTTGAAAGAGTTGAAAGAGTTTTGTATATTTGCTCCCAAAAAATAAACTAAATATGGGATTCCCCCTTGAGTGATGACATCATCATGCCACCATATTGGGGAATCCCCTTCCTGTTCAGTACAGTTTCAAAATTTTTTCACTGTAGTTTACTTGATAATTACCATTTTATTCTGCACACATAATAAAGTTAATATCATGAGTTTTAATCAGGAAAATACTATTTAATTCCTCCAGGCATCTGGCACTGTTTATTTCCTTCAGGGCATCTGGCCCTTCAGGAAATAAATAGTGCCAGATCCCTTCAGGAAATAAATTTGTATATTCCTTCTCAAAAACTCACGATATTGGCTGTTTAACAAAGCGCACCTTAAGGAATTAATGTTATGTTTTAGCAATGTTTTTTCGTTATACATTTTATCAGCAGATATTTTTAGTCTTGAAGACTCAAGACAAGCCCAAGAAAATCAAGTCCTGTCCAGTCCGCTGAACTATTTTAAACTACGTTCAAATGCGACTGTCAAGACGGCTTTTCAGGAAACAGATGTGAGACAGATGTTGATGATTGTGGCGAAGACATCTGCATGAACAATGGAAGCTGCAAAGATGGAATCAACTCTTTCTCCTGTTATTGTCAAGATGGATTTACTGGAGACAGATGTGAAACAGATATTGATGATTGTGAAGGAGTCATCTGCAAGAATAATGGCACTTGTTTGGATGGAATCAACTACTGCGTCTGTTCTTGTCTCTGTGGATTCAGTGGAACAAACTGTGAGATAAGTAAATTTGAATTGTTTTTCCTTTTCATACATTTTGGTTGATCCTGTTTTTATTCATTTAATCCATCAAGACATGTTCCATTGTTCTCACAGATGATGTCCGTGCATTCATTAACATCTGTTTCACATCTGGTTCCGACAAATCCAGGAACACATCTACATGTAAACGTATTTCTTCCATCTGTACAAGTCCCATTGTTTTCACAAGGATTCCTTTTACAGTTATCTATCTTTGTTTCGCAGTCTGTGCCAGTGAAATCAGATTTACATCTGCAGCTGTAGGAGTCGATGTTGTCATCACAAACTTCATTGTCGTTACAAGGCTTTTCTGCACAGGGATCTACCAGAAGAAAACATACATTTATTTCCTGTGTCTAATTTACTGTCACAAAAATTGTAATTTCTTGATTTCAGATGTTAAGTTCTTTTATTTACATACCGTGGTATAGTTTCAAACCACACAGTTCCATGTTAAACTCTTGGATTCCGTGGATGATCTCCAGATTGTAGTACAGATCATCATGTACTTCTTTGTTACATTGTAGCTGAAAAGAATTGTAAGTCTAAATTTAATTCATTACCAGACTTGTGCAAGTCTAAATTTGATTCATTACCAGACTTGTGTAAGTCTTAACTTAATTTATTACGCAAGATGTGATTTACGCAAGATGAGATTTACGCAAGATGAGATTTACGCAAGATGAGATTTACGCAAGGTGCTTTCAGCCAATATTTCTGATACATTTCAAAAGGCACCTTGCGTGCACACAAGGTCACAAGCATCTATCTACCCTATACGAAAAATACCAATCGTGTGTTATTTATTTTGGTGTGTAATCAAAAATTTGTCAGATCTAGGATAGGGAAAATGGGATAACACATAATCAAATCTGAAGCATTTGAACAGTAGCTGATACAACGACACAGTTTACGGGGACCACACGCATGAACTTTTGGGCAGAGGACCTTGAATGACAAAGCCAAAACTGTTCTTGTCCTCACCCTTTTTTCTTGTCTTTAACAAAATTATCCTGAATTTGTTGTGAAATAATCATAATAATAACACAAGCAATGACTTCACCAGGCATAGTGTTGAATTCTCCGTGTATTTTCTCTCTCTCACAGTCAGGCATCGTTTTCCCCAAGAACAATCTGGTCCTTTGTGAGGAGCGAATAAGAATTTTGTGAGGGAACAATCATAGATTCCTGACAGAAGCGCCATTATTTCTATCTAAAAATAATTGTAAAGTGGAATTAGATGAGAAATGCTTAGAAAAAATCTGCTCATAATTTAAGTGTTAATTTTCTTCTCAGTACATGGATAACTTCACGTTTACGGAAACTGCTATTTAATAAAATAAAGTAACCCTGCATGACAACGGTTTCCAAGCTCTCGAATGACGTCATGACGCCAGATTATGACGCTTAATATGTGTACAAAAAAATAGCACTATTTCATCAAGAGGATCACTTAATTCTCGAATTTTCATTCGAGAGCTAATGAAATTGTAATTTTCTGGTATGTATTGTAACATTCCTGTTGAAGTAACTTACGCGAGAGCCGTTCACGCATGATCTGTTTACGTGTAGCGGAATCACTTCCAGTTGTACAACTTCCGGTTTCTTGCGCAGCGTCATACACGATGAAGCATTCAAGTAGTTGGGAGCCATATCTGACAATATACAGTTTTCTGAAAGGGTATTCAAATATATATTGCACATTTAAAGCTGTAATATTTAATTTATATCATGTTATATTATTTTCTATAATTTTTTTCAATTATGACAGGAAGTCTTTCATCTGTGACTTTATCATTTGCGTTTTAGGACTCTCCAATACGTAAAGAAATGTTCATGGAACAGTGTTAAATCATTTATCTTAAATATACATGTAATAAAGCTCAGAGAGCTCTTATATATCTCACCTGAACAGGTAACACAAATTCCTCCCAATAGGAATAAAAGGAACGGGGCAACTAGAAGACATCGTTTCATCTTCTGAAACAGAAATACAACAACTGACTGAGATTCTTTCAGAGTCCGATTTTGTTTCTGATGAATTTGGCTTACATAGAAATATGCAGAAGTGTCCACTCTGAACTGACCGATATTCTAATGGGTTACCAAACCATTTGTTTCCGATATCAGACACGAAAAGAATCTCGGTCAGTTCAGTGTGGCCAAGCCGTACTGCTGGTCCATTCAATTTTTAAAGATTCATTTTGGGCACAAAGCGACCCAGAAATTGAGTATAAAGTGGCTATTTTTTGTATTTGACACTGCAGCAGTTTTTCACAGCTCAAAGAAAGCCCTTAAACAGGATAAAAAATACAACAGCAACTCAAAAAACACCATCATTTACCATTGACGATTAAACTTAAACCATAACAACCGTCAAAAGATTCCGATGTCCTCCCGAAATACGTTCTTGTTCTCAGTGACGATTTGTGTAGATCCGGCAAAGATGTAATCGTTGTGTTGTATTCCAGGCTGCATTCGTGTAAAATGAGACATTACGCTTCGTCTGTTTCCATTTTAATGTAAATTATTCAGAGAACTATTGTGCGATGTACATTTAAAGTATGACTGCGGAGCTCCAGTATTGAGTGTGTTCTGGTACAAGCCATATTCATCGCGATATAAATCAATTGTGTCTA
>JBCAUG010018490.1:0-10801 GCA_038406175.1 Haplosyllis leylae
AAAAACACAGGGAAAATTTCTGCAACACAGGGAAAACACAGGGAATTTCATGTCGGCAAGAACGTGGCCACCCTGTACTGTTTTCACAGGCGTGACTCTGTCTGTCCACAGGGGGGAGGGGGGTACTCAACCTGGGTACCCCCCCCGGCTGGGACTGAGTACCCCCCCCCCCAGGATAGGACAACACAGTGAGCATTTGCTACGCGGCGGGCGGTATGCCTCTTGCGTTTACGCAGGAGGACTTTCTTGTTCTTCAATAGTATTGTTTCCTTGACGTCAAAATCTTTAACCCTGGTGACAGGAATCTGGTGGTAATTGATGTCAAATCGAACTAAATGAAAAGCGAGCCATAGTAAAATTTGTTGAAATTTCAGCTACAGACACAGATTCAGTGGCCGCTGACATGATTGAGTCTTGTAACGGAGCCGGGACTTACAAGGTGGCGGGTAAAGGTCTTGTGGCGCGACAGTTCTGGGCGCTACTCGTCAAACGATTCCACAACGTCAGGCGAAGCAGGAAGGGCTTCATATCCGAGGTGAGTGCGTTCATGGAGGGGTATCCATTAAACTGGGTCCATGCAACAAGTACTTAGCTGTAAGGAGCAAATTTCTTTGTTTCAAAATCATTGACAGCAATGCTGTTCATTTGTCAAATTAGTCTGTAGAGCAACTAGCAAATATGTGCCAAATGAAAACGAGATGGAACAATTATAATTCCTTATGGGTAGAAAAAAATACTTTGGTACTTTTTGGGATTGGATTTTTGAGGACCATTGTAATACATGTGATATTGAATGGAATGGAAAGACATCCCATTATTCTTTATTCAAATAGTTTGATAAACTTTCACATAGGTTATCCTGCCAGCCATATTTATTTGTCTTGCGATGATATTCTCCATGTTGAACCCTCCGATCACTCAAGAGCCAGCGCTGGAACTGCATCCCTGGCTGCTAGAACCTCAGCGAAGTAGCGATCCCTTGTACATGTTTTACACGTAGGTCATAAAAACTTCTACACCACGCTGCTATATTTTTGAGAAGTTGATTCCACAAGTAAAAAAACTACATAAAGAATGTTTCAAATTTTGAGAATTCTTTTGAAAACACTATTTAACTGATTTTGTAGTAATGATCGGGCTGATCTGAACTGGTCAAATGACTTGGAGGACGCCTTGTTGAATAAACCTGGTGTTGGTTGCCGATGTATGGATCCCAGCGTTTACTCCATTGAGTAAGTTACATTCTCTGCAGGTTGGTATGTGTACACCAAAGCTCATAAATTTCTGTTAATTATGTGACACTTATTTAATGATGGCTCGGCAACTTACTGCCAAATTGCTTGAACAGATAATAGTCTGTATTCTTAAGGCAAAAAGGGTGGGTTGAATGGCTACTGGGCCTCAGATCTACCAACCGCGAGTTTTCTTAATTATGATTATCCTTACTTCAGGGATTACCCCTGTGAAAGGGAACCGTACAACATTGAAGACAACATGTGGTCTCCACCGCCCGAAGTTTCAAACCAGACAGTCAGCTGTTCCTGCGGCCCAGGATTCCAAGAATGTCCGGATGGTAAGTCAGTTCTTAATAAATACATCCAATGGTTTATCCCCGTTCTATCCCAGGGTTCTATCTTGAAGGTGCGAGCATAAATGTGGCACTTACCTGAGTATCAACCAGGTTTCAAATATTGTGTTGAACAGAGAAGGATGCTGTTCGATATCAAAAGTGATGGACCTGAACGTCTGCAGAATTATCTTGTCGTGTTTACAGGTGCAGCAGGACCAGAACCGTCTGAAGTGTTACTTCCCACTGGCGAGTTATTGTACAACTTAACCAGCAGAAACGTCACTGACTGGATCCTCAAGACGGGCTTTAGTGAGAAGTATCGAAGGAAAAGGTACAGCTTATGAATTAACCGGAAAGAGTAAAAAGTGAATGAAGTGAAGTGAAAGTGCCAATTGTTGAATGTCACAACTTCTTATATTTTTGTCATTTTGGAAGTAAGTGAAAAGTCAGGTCAAGTTGGTTATGAATATTTCAGATATGGCGGACTGTCATTTGGTGAAATCAACGATTTGATCCAAGTGAATAACTCAGTGTTAGAAGATTCCATTCACCGTATCCTAGCTGCAGCTAATGGGGGAGAGAGAGCAAACGTCACGGTTAGCCTGCCAAATGTTGTCAGGGACCTGGAAGATATACTGGAACTTGGGGTAACACGCAGAAATGGAAAAGTAAGTTATTGCTAACAATGCACAATTACCGCCTGATAGTGCATTCATACAGACAGATACCGATAACAAGTACACAGAACTCTATGGGAATCTCTGTTGTCATTTGTCTCTGTGAAGTGTGAACACCACACAATATACAACTCTTTTTTTTATCTTTGTATATTGGAAAGTTGAAAATTGACATCAAAACTAAAATCCAGGATATAAGATGTTCAGGAAAGTTTTGGCTTCAGTCAATTGAAAAATATGCAGTGAAATTTGTCTTTGTTTTTGTCAGGTGTGGTTTAACAACAAAGGGTGGACGGCCATGGTGTCGTACCAAAATGTGTTCAGTAACCTTGTGCTGCGTTCCAACCTCCCATCCGGTTCTGATCCCATGAAGTACGGAATCTCCGTGGTGAATCACCCGATGAACCGAACGCAGGAGCAGCTGGAAGATTATCTCATGTGAGGAACAAGATTCTGAAACTTTATACCTGGGAATTTTTTAATTATGTGGCTAAACATCGAATATACTTTTCATGTTAAAGTCGTTTCTGGTTTCATAAATAAGTAGTATTTATATCATTCGTGTGTTGCACTTCTATTTCAGGAGAGCTGGAGCCCGGGACGTGTTGATTGCAATCAGTGTTATATTCGCGCTGTCCTTTATTCCGGCGAGCTTCGTGCTGTTCTTGGTAGATGAACGGGTTTCTAACGCAAAACACCTGCAGTTCGTCTCTGGCGTTAATCCTACTACCTACTGGCTGGCGAACTTTTCCTGGGACATGGTGAATACACTTTTTCACTGAACAACTATATGTTATTATTATTATTTTATGCAGTGGATTGAAATAAAGGATAGACTAAAAATTAACATGTTGCATCGCAAGTAGGTCAAGCAGAATAAAGGTATATGTAAAACTCAGATTGATGCAAGGAGAAAATTGCCACAAAGGAGAAAATAATAATTATTTACTGTGTTATATTTCAGTTGAATTACTGCATCCCGTGCCTGTTATGTTTCCTGATATTCGTGGCATTTGGACAGAAGGCTTTCGTTTCAGCAGGCAACGCTCCATGCTTGGTGGCTTTACTTCTGCTTTACGGGTATTACATTATTTTTTTATTTGCAAGCATTGTTTTAAGTTTTGAAAGTTTCAAGCGCAAGTCGTGTTGTACTGGGGTAGCCAAACGGTTGAAACATTAAACTGGAGCCACAAATACTTTTTCGTTTTCACAGGCATGTTTGTCATTGAACTGGTTTTATTTCCAGATGGGCTGTTACGCCGCTGATGTATCCGGCGAGTTTCTTCTTCAAAGTACCGAGTTCAGCGTTCGTCGGACTGTCGTGTCTTAACGTGTTTCTGGGAATTGTTTCGACCATATCCACCTACATCATTGAGCTGATGGGTGATGAAGTAAGATCACATGAGTTCAAAAGCTATTTTAAAACCAATCTGCGATGGATGAAATAGTTTCTTAGTTCGGCTAAAGACTGACTAATTGTGTAATCACACTGACAGTGACCGAGACTGAGACTGAAGCTCTGTTTACATGTAACGTCTGCGTGTGCATTTGCTTCAAACGTCAAGAATAGGTTCTATGGCAACAAGTGATTGTGTTTACACTTGACATTTGCATGTGCGTTTGATGCAGAGAATGGGTCTGCGCCGAGACAGATAACAACACAGATTCTCATTGAGTTCTGTATACTTTTGTTATTGGTCTCGGTCTAGGTCTCGGCCGCTGTCAGTGTGATTAAGCCATTAAAAATATTGTTGTAGGACGAAGAATTAGTGTACGTCAACAGTGTACTCACTAAAGTGTTCCTGATCCTACCGCACTACTGTCTCGGTCGGGGACTGATCGACATGGCTGCTAATCAACTTGTGACTGATGCCTTTGCTGCTCTCGGTATGTGTAATGTGTAGACTGTAGTGTTGTGTTTATTGGCAACTGACTTTAAAACTTAAGTCACAAATGACAAACGTGAAGACATCTGATGACGCACCATTTGATGTAGCTATTTCAAATTGCCTTGCTGTTTATTGGTAGGAACTTTGTCAAGATTCATCCAAAAAATCATGCAAATTGTTGCTTGAACCTGTAGGTGAAGACGTGTATGAGAATCCACTCAAATGGGACTTGGTGGGAAAGAATTTGTTCTGTTTGGTGGTGGAAGGTTTCGTGTTCTTCTTCCTCACGCTTTGTGTACAGTATGGATTCTGGGTCAATAAGATACAAAAATACGTCAACAAATGGTAAGATCTCCAGAATATTTTCTTGCGCGAATTGAGGCTGGTTATTTTTGATTTTTTAATTTCAACCTGTTTCTGCCGAGTCGAAGATAACCTAATCAAAACTTGGAAAATGCAATGATTTTCCTTCTCTTGTCAGGAGAGGTATAGAGGTACGTAGAGACAAAAACCTTCCTCCCATAGACGAGGAAGATGTTGACGTTGCTAGGGAACGCCAGCGCGTTATGTTGGGTGGCAACAGTGATGACGTCCTGAAAATAGAAGAATTAACAAAGGTATATCACTATGTACTTCTTCAAGCTACAAACATTTTAACCCTTCTTCATATAGATGATATTTCTTATTTATTTTTAAATCTAGATCTACAATAAAAGAAAGAACAAAGGTAAGCGACCAGCTGTAGACAGGATATGTCTGGGCGTGCGTAGAGGAGAATGCTTTGGTCTTCTCGGTGTAAATGGAGCCGGTAAAACATCCACGTTTAAAATGTTGACTGGGGATATTGATGTTACCAACGGTGATGCACATTTGGATGGGAACAGGTAAGAGCTATTGTGTTTTCTTTTATTTGAAGAGGTTTATTTGACCGGAATAGAAAATTAATTTTGAACTTGGTCACCAAACAATTTCTTTGGTATGCTTTGGGAAATCTTTACATTTCCTTGAGCATCATGTAAAGAGTTAAATTCAAGTCCGCAGATTGGTTGCCATTTTTGTGAAGAAGTTCCACCTTTTTGCAGAGGATGTATAGCAGACAACCCCACCAGGTAACACTCAGTCACAATAAAAAAGAAAAATCTTAACTTATTTTGTAGCATTTTGACCGACATGGTGGCAGTTCGTCAGCATCTTGGCTACTGTCCACAGTTCGATGCCATGTTCCCGCTATTAACAGGAAGAGAGCATCTCATGTTCTTTGCACGACTTCGGGGAGTGCCGGAGAAGGACGTTAAAACTGTGAGTTGCCTATTTAGAAAAATATTTATAAGAATAACAAGACTTAGACCATAGACTTCTTGGTAAAATGGTACGATATGCATTTTCAGAAACGTTTACAAGAAGCCAAGTGACCTTACTCAAAAGCTTTAATGAAGATAAGAATGCTAATTTAGAAGTGATCAGAAAACTACGTAGACTTTTAGTGCCACAAAAAAATCAAATCTCCCAATGAAGACAATTTTGTTTCGATCTGTAAACTTTCTGATTTGCAGGTGGCGGAATGGGGTATCAGGAAGCTAGGATTACTTCATCATGCTGATAAATGTGCGGGTGACTACAGTGGAGGGAACAAGAGAAAACTTTCTACAGCAATAGCTCTGGTGGGAAATCCACCAGTCATATTCCTGGTAAGTTTTGGGAAATAATTTCGATGCTCATGAGTCTTATTCTCTGGCAGTGAATTTAACACTTTGATCAACATAAAGTAAACGCATTTTGAAAGTGTGTGCCTGTGGCACGAACGCCAGTTTACAGAAATCATTATTGTCCTTGAAAAAAATGTAAACATGTTCAGACATATTAGTCGTCTTGATTTTTGCCGACCACGTACGTAGCACGAGGGAAAGTAATGTTTTCGCAGGTGTTTGTTCACAGGTCGGGGAGACCATGAACCACCTGACCCCCTCCCCTCTACCCCCCCCCCCGCTCCCCCACAAGATGACCCTACCCCTTCCCTGGACAGGGTGACCCTACCCATCTAGAAGGACCAGGCAAGTAGGACTCGTGGAAGGACCAGGGAGGAAAGATGACCACCCCACCCCTGGTGAAACTGGTCTAGAATGATCAGCAGGTCTAGGGAGGTGGGAGGCGTGGTCGGTAAACATCGTAATGTTAATGCGAGGTCTTTCTTGTAGGATGAGCCAACCACTGGCATGGATCCTAAGGCCCGTCGGTTCCTGTGGGACTGTATCAACAACATCATAAAGGACGGGCGGTCCGTGGTGTTAACGTCCCACAGCATGGAGGAGTGTGAGGCGCTCTGCAGTCGCATCGCCATCATGGTCAACGGAAGCTTCAAGTGCCTCGGCAGCGTACAGCATTTAAAAAATAGGTAGGAGTCTGCGAATCACCGCAAGAAAGCTTGTAAAGATACAAGTAACGGGTGGTCAACGAGTGAGTTTACATCTACGGGTAGACATCAATCAACCAAACCAATGGAAACTTGGAAGAGAGTTTTAGCTGTAATAATTCGATAATTCACAGTAAACTGAATTAAAACAACGTTCAGAATTTGCTAAAATAGAAATATTGCAGGAAAGACAAAAGATAGTGTGTTTAAGCATTAAAAAACTCGATACTATTTGTTGACGTGCAGATTCGGTGATGGATACACTGTGATAATCAGAGTGTCGGGGCAGGAACCCGACCTGCAACCGCTCATGTCTTTTATCGAATCCACGTTCCCTTCGGCCGAGCTGAAAGAGAAGCACCACAGTATGCTGCAGTACCAGCTTGGTTCAAACAACCTCTGCCTCGCCTGGGCATTCGGACAACTGGAGGCCATCAGGGAGGAGTATAACATAGAGGACTATTCTATCAGCCAAACGACACTAGATCAGGTGAGGAATCACCATTTACAGTTTGCCTAAACTAATTCTCAAAGACATCTGAAGCGACTAAAATTGGAGGTTTATGTCCTTGACGTTTGTATAGCTTGACTGAAAATCTATTTGTTTTAATAAAGATGTTATGTTATTATTTTTTCCGCTTCATACTTAGATGAAGTTTGGTACCAAGTTTAAAACCAACCGCGTACACATCATAATTGCGATTAAATTTCTCCTCAGGTGTTTATTAATTTCGCCAAGCAACAAACAGAACTTCTAGATGACGAAATGGAGGCGGCAAAAGTGGCGTCATCATCATCGTCAGCATCACAGCACGGTGGTGCAGGTGCTGCAGCCTACGACGTTGCATTCCGAAATACTCGAGGTAAGTCTTTGATGTAAATTACTTCAGTAATAGGACAAGATGTTGAAAATAAACTATGTAAAAAGGTCATATTTATTCGATTCTACATTTGCTACAGTAGAATCTTTGACATGTGGTCACTTAGAAAATATATCATGTTACTTGGATGCCTAATATCTTCATTATGATATCGGGCGGTCACCCTAATTTTACCCTCGAAATTTTCACACTGACCGTAAAATAAAGGTTCTACTTTTGGGTATTATTTTCATCACGAAGTTCCTCTGATTTCTAATTCTTTCATTTCACCTGCTAACAGTCAGAAACCTAATTTGCCTAAATTAAAAATATTATTGTTAAGTTTCTTCTAAATGTAAACATATTTCATCTTTCAAACTTAAATTTTGGCTTTCACCCGGTTGGTAGACTACCACAAAATCTAACGGTAATAATTGCACAAGTAAACTACGTTTGTTCGGGAAAATATTTCCATTTGTAATTCTATATTCCTAAGGGAACCACTGTACATTTTACATGTTGTCAGGACTTTTCACATGAATGTGCTACCATCTCTGTTGTTTTAGACTAATTTCGCGTTTGTTTTTTGTTCGTGAATAATTTCAGTTTTCTACCACAAGAGGTCATTGTCGTCTAAGGACACTACCGTAGAATCTGCTTCGTTACTAAATGGTACACACTGCACTCTCCTTATTTAGGTTTAAGATGCCTTTTTTACACACTAATGTAGGGACTAACATATTAACATTTACCGTCCCTTAATCAATAAGTTTGCGAGTGTGTTTATGGTTCTGTTATGTCAATGATTTAAAACAATAAGCATTTTGTACCGAACATATCCACGGCTTTGAAAGAAGAAGGGTGCTGCAGGTGGTGGCCAGCACATCCCTGTCGCCAACACTGGGATAATCATAGTTTTAGTGTCCAGATTAGGACAAAAAAGAAACAAAAGAAGACATCTGATCATTCTATTCCTTTTTTGTTGCATCGTTGCTAAATACAAGTGGAGAGACTCATCTTCACAGTAGAGAGTTCTTTCTTGTTTTTGGTTGGTTGTTTGATTTCTGGTAAGGAGCTGATGTTTATTTTCTAATCTGTTGAGGCAGCTGAATGAATTACAACAACGTCAACTGTCACAAATTGTTAAATAAAAGCAGTTATGTGTGTGTGAATGATATCAGTTGCAAATGAATTTTGGTCCTCAATTGTGTGAAGTTGAATTTGTCCTTTTTGAGATTGGGCCCAGATATCTTCCAAATCATACCCTTTACAACAGTGTACCCATGTATTGTGTTTTTGACGATACCATTCCTCGTTCAAGTTTCTTCTGTTACTTTTCATTTTACTACTCTGATAGTGAAATCTCTGGAATTAATTTCAGGACTTTTCCACTGGCCACGAAAGGTGAACCTAAAATCTTTAAAATAAATAGACCGTCATCGTCTTCTTCTTTCTCTGTGTTGTGCGCGTCCCGTTCCCACAAACAATCCCTAGCTCCGCAAGTCATGTTGTATTTGCATGCTCTAGTATTCGATTACACTAAACGATTAAGAACGCGAAATAGCAGCCACGTTAAACTAAACTTCAACGTTTTCGTCTGCAAGTTAACAAACAGATGCGTTTAATTATCTCAATTGGTATTATTATTATTATTAATACGAAGAGATGTATCACTTAATGTGAATAAGCCTTTGACGACAGCTATCTTTAAAGAAACGTTCGCGTTCTCTCGTTCAGTGTAAACAAACTTGATATGTGTGAGTACTAACTAATTACAAGCAATGTAGGTTCACATTCCCTTCACATTTTAATTGTTTAGAGGATTCTAACGTTGATGAGGCGCGAACTGATTTGGTTAAAAGTATTTTAGTTCAAGAGAAGAGTAAGTATTTAATTATCACAGTTACTTGCCGTGACTTTCATAGCAAATCTGCCGTTATCAAATTTATTAGACTAAATGTATAGTTAGTTTTCAGCATCTACAAAGGCAAAAAATGTGCAGTGACTTGTTATATTTTTAAATTAAATTATAAGGCAAAAATTCTTAATTCGCGTTGTGAAAGCTTGCCATTATATGTCAGGGTTGCCACGACACAGGGAAATAGGGAATTTGGATGTTCATATTTCCAAACAAGAAAAACACGGGGAATTAGACAAAAATATTAAAAATATGTTTTCTACATGGGGAATTTACCTCCCAACACAGGGAAAATTTTAAAGTTTTAAAAATTAAAGGATATATCAGGGTTGTGGTGGGATGTAACTGCAATTGTTTGGCTTCTGTAGCAAATTTTGAGTTTGGGTGTTTTTTCAACAAGCTCCATTGCATTGTGATTGTAGTTTATGTTGTATTGTTTGTAGTGGTGGTATATTTTTCGATGAAATTGGTAGTAGAGTATATGTTATATTTTGAGGCTGAAAAACAGGGGAAAAGTTGCGAACACAGGGAAAACATGGGGAATTTTGTGTTGATTGGAGTGTGGAAACCCTGTATAATGTGGGTTTGTGTTGTTGGGTTTTTTAAGGGAGGGGGGAGTTAGGATAATGAATGTACTTTTTGTGGAAAAGAAAGTATGAGGTGCGGAATTGGGCACTTGAAGCAGCAGTACACATTGGATTGGTCATTTTACCAAGGCAATAATTTAATGTACAGCACTGCATTCGTTTTCAGTCTCAAGAGCGGACTGACTTAACTGGTCACTATGGTGTCTATCCAGTTGCTTGCTTGGTTATCCATGGACAAGTAGAAAAAATCAAGGAGTGTAACAATTACACATGCTGGTTCGTGATCATGTAATGTAAACATTCTATCGTCCTCAGATGGATGGATAATTATAATATACCATTCTACCATTATTCCCTGGACCTTGCCCAGACTCTCCCTGGACCTTGCCCAGACTCTCCCTGGACCTGGCCCGGACTCTCCCCAGACCTGGCCCAGACTCTCCCCGGACCTTGCCTGGACTCTCCCCAGACCTTGCCCAGACTCTCCCCCGGACCTTGCCCAGACTCTTCCTGGACCTTGCCCGGACTCTCCCCAGACCTGTTCCATACTTCATCCTGATTAGTTGGATCCCCATCACCCCATTCCAAATGCTAAATATTGACCAATCATACTTAAATACACTAGGTCTCATTATCATAAAACTTCCAAATGCTCCCCTCCACCCTGTACCCATATCCTCCGGGCAGCTAATAGTAATCAATAAGCTGACTCTAACGAGCCAGCAAAAATCCCAATTTTCAAAATTTCATCAGATTTCAAAAATTCTAAAACCAAAATGTGTTTCAGGACAAGCTGAGACAGAGTAACTTTGGTTTTTGTGGGGGGGGGGGGGGGGGGGGGGGGGGGGGGGGGGGGGGGGGGGGGGGGGGGGGGGGGGGGGGGGGGGGGG
>JBCAUG010018501.1:0-10801 GCA_038406175.1 Haplosyllis leylae
TACAACTGATGCCATTGGTCGCCCATCCGGTTAGATCCCTGTGGGGCTCTCAACCAAGATGTGCAAGATGTGTATGCGAATGGCTGCACCGTAAATGGGCCGGTGCACAGAGACTTATCTAAAACATAGGAGTTGTAGCATTGACGTTCCCTCCTACTTACTACCCACACCGTCAGAGCCACACTAGACAGACGTCTTGATCCATCCTTGCCTAATGCAAATGCGATGGATGAGTTTTGATATATTAAGAGCTTCACGGTAAGATTTCGGGAAGAAGTACCGAATGTACTGACAACATGCTGCTGCCATATTAGCTTTAGTAGTCAGTAGATTCTGCGACAGTTCGAAAGGAAAATAAAATATTTTCATGCAAAGAATCTGTCACAGGAATCGGACGAGTCCGAATATCTGCTGCGCTTTTACGTTTTGCGCTCTGTACGTCGTCCATGCGCTGTTCCGTGCCAACAATGTTTAAACAGTTTAGGCTAAAGAACATAAATGACCTATGAAATATTGTATGCTGAGAAAAAGAGTATTATGTCTTACTAATTTTAACATGAAATTGATTCTTGTGGCTATTGTCAATGATGCATATGTTCATATTATAATTAGATCCATTGATATTATTCCAAAAAGGTAATTTGAATGGAATACATTTCTTTCGCTTGAAGCCTATTGAAAAGAGAATACTATTTGCAATGTGTTTTCATTGTATTATTAAAGGACTAGTTCTCAATGAAAGTGTGTTACTAATTTTTACTCATGAAATGTATTGTTGCAAATTAGTAGATACAATTATTTTAAATCAGAAAAGGAGTATGTAATATAGACACTGTAAGAACTTTCAATGATACCATGGCTAGATTACTTCTTCAAAAAAGTACTTGTTTCAGTATGCTTAAAATAATTTTTGTCTTGATTATCTTTTGATAAAAGGTGGTTTAAAGCTCAGATAGTGATCAATTGATATAACCTTTGAAGAAGTTGATAAAATTGAATAATTTCTCATTTTCCAATTTCACATATTATCGTCTGAAATACATGTCATCCGGAATACTTTCCAGCCTGTGTAACATGCTAACACACGCTGAACAGAAAAACAGACAGAAAATGCAGAACGTAAAAGCAGTCACCAGCCACAATCATTTTACGAAATGTGCCGTTTTCGTATTCGAAACATTCTCGTGTACTTTGCAAGTGTTGCGTCATAGACTACAATAGGTTCGAGAGGTTAAATCGCTTGGTCCGAAATTCTTAGCCATGTCAGCTATGTAATTTTAGCATCTCTATCGCTAAGAGCTCAGTGTGAACGGAATCTAACGCGCAAACTTGGATTCTAGATTTTTCGTGTCCTTACAAATGTATATTGACATGTACACATCGCATGAACCCCAATCTACATACATACAATTACGGGGACGCACTAGCTTATTACCTTCTTTTTAAATCACAGTGAATCATACTCAATTACAGACTATTACCGATCTAAGGCCTTCACAAAATCAATTACTATTGAGGTGAAGCTTTGAAAACAGTTCAATGCTGTTTCGATTCCCATACATTGTAATCTCGAAATGTGTAACGTCCGTGGAGCCGTGGACAAAAAGACCTCTGATGTGATCATAATTTTTGAACATTTAATTTTCAGTCTTTGGGTCAGGAAATTTCAATACTAATTTTGAAAAGCAATGAAACCTTACATGCAGATTTTTCCAAAATCCGATTTATAATTTCCTGCTCCTAGCAACGACATCCGTTAAAGTAAGCAAAAGACTGGAATGGTGCCTCTAATATAAAAGATACCCACTGGAACACCTGCAGTATATCGTCATTAACTGTCATAAATGTCGATAATATTGAAATCAGCGATACGTCTCCGTTCACAAACATATAACATTTGCGCCAGATTGTCGTCATCATTTCTTTTTTCTCAGTTCGAATTAAACATTATTGATCATTCCCTTATGATATTGAAACATCTTGCAGATATTTCTAGACTTTACATGTTTTTTTTTCTTTTTTTCTCGTTTTTCTTTTATCTGAATATAATATAGTTAAATCAAATTTCTAAGTGTCTAAAAAAATAGACATCTACTTTCATCAAGATAAAACAGATAGATTAATTTCTATGACTTGTACTTGACACATTAACTTGATATAATTGGCAACTTCACACTTCTGTTCTGGCGTGCCAATAAATAATACTCAAGAGTACCCATTATGGGAAAAATTTATAACCTTTTTGTTGCTTTCTTTACTGTAAATCAATTTGATATCAGCTTATTACTACTGAGGAACATAAAAAAACGCTACCAATATTTCCGATGTGTTAAGATTTTTTTAATCTAAAGATAATCTGCATTCAATAAAAATTATACTCCTTGTGTAAATACTGTTTTGTTTTCAGCTATCTTTGAGTATTTATGTAAATTTCAGTAATGCCCTTCAATTCGCTGTGTACTTTTACATTAATGCTTCCTTTACTTCAAAAACATTTAAATTTATGTCCTTAATAGGAATTAATAGACATAAATCCATACCCTTAATATTTTATGGTAAACAATCCAAAATTTTATTTTTCTTCTCAAGTTTTATCCGATACTTTGGTTGTCGCACATGTTTCGTCTCTCCGTTCTCTCACATTCTGCTTCGCGTCTTCGCAGAGACGAATGGCGCAATAGATGCGCATCAGTCGGTAATGCAGCTTTCGTGAAGGTTATTAATGCCGCGTGACTTCGATTTTTTGTGGTCTATTTTAGGTTAATGATATTTATTTCGATGAAAAATTAGAAAGAATTGTCACATATGGCTCCTTTGACATTATGCTTAGATTGTTTATTCTGATTCGTCAAGCTGAAGCTGCTTTATTTTGAAAAACCCAAGAAGTCTTCATTTTGATTTTGAACAAAAACTTAAGAGCTACTCAAGCGCAGATGTAAAAATTATTTTAGAAGTGGACAGGAACTAACCTACGTCAGTCAAAAATACATTCCTTATTTTTGAACATTTCTATTAATATTTCATTCTACATTTTATTCAAATTATTATTTGTCAAAGCAGATGCGATTTCATTTCTGTTGATTATAAATTCTAATTAATTAGCTCTGCCATCTTTTGCCATTGAAAACTTCTTAATCAATTTTGTGTGGCACGGGGGAAATTGAATTTGGTCAAATGCCTATATAGTTTGTGTTGCATTGCCATGGAAACTGTTCTGCGCTCTGAGTTTTTGCGTGATCACGGTTATTGATTTCAGGGCAACTATCAACAGATGGTGGCCAATTACTAAATCATGATGGGATGCTTACGTATTTCACAAGTGCAAATTTGTCTTCTGTTAAAATTCAAATGGTTTTTTTTTCACTTTTGTCAGAGTTCATTTGTAAGGTCACTGGTACAACTGTCCTCTGACAGTTCAGTTGATCTCAGCCCAGGGGTTTCAGAGCACAGTGGGATTCCTCCATTTGTCATGTAGACTACATGAGACTTTATACAGTCCTAATCACTTGCTTATCAGACAGGCTTTTCATGACACCAAAGTAACTGAAAGGAATATAGAAAAACACATTTGTTTACTAAATGAAAACACTTGCTACAATGGCTGCGACACCAAAATGCGATTAGTTTGGTTAATCCTTTCTTGTTGCCTTTAATGTGTGGAACAATGAAGAGCAGCAGCCACGGATTTGGAGAAATAATTGATTCCATAAATATTTAGAACATTTGTATCATTCATCAATATAGAAGATGAGAAAATGCGCAGAAAATATAATTATAAGTCATTAAAAGGGTCACTTGAAGTTCACTTTATTGATGGCTTTACAAGGCTTAGAGGTGTTGCCTTGGCGATACAAAAATGTTTATCGTTAAACAGACCAGCTACAATAAACTAATCCTGAGCGGAAATCATTGTAGATATTAGTCTTGTGATCTGTGGCAGTCACGGCAGCGAAGCTTATTAGTAAACAATTACCTCTGCAATCTTCACGCCCAGTGTGTGTTTTGTGTAAGGTGCGCGTTCTGCGTACCTCTTTACGTGAGTAAAGAGTAGTCGTTGGTTTAACAGTAGTGCATTTATTCTACTCTGGCCCTATTAGCAGTGCGCTTTATATATACGGGTATATAGCAGCCTCCTATTGGCCGGTGTATTACGGGTCTAGGGTATGGGCGGAGCCCTCCCTGTAAATGCTTAGGCACGTATCGTACCCTGCATTTGACCCAACACATCGTCGTCGTTTGTCAATAAATCGCTTCAAATGAATTTTCTTATATCTTTTAAAATGTATGTTTGACGGCGATAGTTTTCTGAGGAACAAATATTTTACTATCTTTGTTTTAATTGAAGAAGTTCTGTGGAATTTTCATGCCCCCTATCAGCCAGTTTGATCTGTTGTCTTCCGCACTGAGCAATTCTCGTGGACACGTTTGTACTTTTGGAAGCTGAGCGTAGAGAAAAGTCCAGTAAAAGAAAATCATTCTTAAACGTTTGAGCTAGTATCATGAAATCTCGACGAGACGAAACCTTCGTACAACATCATCAGCTGCCAATATTCCCAGATAGACTGTTTATGATAAACACCTATGTTTGAGGTCTGATTTCAGCAATCGATAGACGTAATTGGCCGCATAAGGAGATAATGGCTGATGAATCAGCATTATGAAGTTTCGAGTCTAGAAATAGATCGCTTTCTTTGTCATTGTTTTCCTTGATCTTTTCAGAAAAAATAGTTCTTTTCTTTTACAAATGTCACTTCCGGAAACTCACAAAAACTGTCAGTTCTTTCCAGTCCATAGCCCGAGGCAGATCCTCAAATTCTCTAGAAACCCTATCTTCAAAGATAACACACAATGGGGAATACTGAAAAATTACGACAGAAAATATTACAATGCCATTCTGATAAAATAAAGATGATAAAGACAAACTAAATTTAGCTTTAGGCCACACAAAACTCACACCGCAACAGACTCAAAAGTCATCATCTGTCTTTATTCTTAAGAAACTTAGAAACAGCGATAGAGATCTATGATTGCTGTAAAAATAATTTTATCAAAATAACTGCAATCATCAATTTTTGATTACATTACAAATAGTATTTCATAAATATTAGATTGATTCGTTAAAGATGTGACATGCCAAACATGGAATTTGTACAGTAAATATAAATATTTATATTAGAAATGACTTTCCATTCCGGTTGTTGACTAGCGGATACTACGTTCATCAATTAAACTCACACTGTCCTTAAAGTGTGAAAACCTCGTCAGTAGATGTCTCGGAAAATCCAAAAAACATCACATTTGTCTGTTTGTTTGTTCGATCGTTTTTGTTTTTGTTTTGCTCTTTGGCAATGATTTTGAGCTTTACCATCGAAATAAGTATGATGTAGATTGCATATCTTTTAATGGTGCTGGAATAATACAATATTTCATTTCCGAATCATAACTCTTTGTGCTGTGCAGAGTCTGCCAGGAATTCCTTTTAAAAATACATTTGAGACCATTATGAGTGAACTCGAAATCAATGAGTTGGCCAACTGGAACAATTTTATTGCATGGAAAAACGGGCAATAATCCGTAATGTGCGCGGAGGTGCCCGTCTGAAAGATGTCCGACTGTTCAACACAAAATGAAATCGATGAAGTAAATAGATAATTATATTTACTAATATTAAAGCTGAATTTAAAGTTTAACAAACACATCTGAATCAGTTTACATTATTTTCATTTAATCAATTGTGGACACATTTCAATCAAAATGTTTGTTTATGACTCGAGGATAAATTGGTGGCCATATTTCATATCAATAGACATCAATTTGTAGACTTAACCACATTCGATATTGTTATCCAATAATGTAATTAAATTATTGATTACATCGGAAATATTGACTTTCTGTTATTGATCAAATCATTAACAGTAACTATTAACGTCGCTCTATTCCTAACATGCCCTCCCAAGTCGGAATTGTCTGAAAGGTGTGTAGTGTGCTCTTTTGTAATCAGTGAATCGATGCCAGGTTGTTTTTATCCAAAAATGCACAGCACTACGTTTCCCATAGATAAGAGGGTTCTAGTTGATTGTGATCCACGCAAAAATCACCAACAAATAAATCACAATGTACGATGTAAACAATGACTAATCACTTTCGCTCTTGGGATAGGTGGGGGAGAGCGGGTTCCGCAAAAAGTTCATTTCATCCATGTATGCATTGCAACACAGTATTGACCAGACATTTACTGTACTCAAAGTCTCCATCTCTTATTTATGCATTTCAATTGTGTGCAATAATGTGTAATAAATAATAATGTCTTGTCTGTGGGTCTTCTATTGTCATATTGTGATGAAGTGCATCTGAAAGGTCTGGCAATGAAACAGTGACTTGTATGCACCTAATAAATTAATAAGCGAGGAAAAAGCTGGCGGTTGAGAAAATAAGCTTCAATATCCTCAGAATTCTGTACTAGATGTCAGTAGGTTCATACATTCACTCAAACCTGCCCAAATTACCCTTTCCTACAGTAATGTCGCATATGTACAAAGGGTGAATGTGTTATGTTTTGCATCCAACGTCATCGTTGTCTTTGTGGTTCCTTTCATTGAGGGTCGTTCTCCCAGTACTACAGATAATTACAAAGAAACAGCATTACTATATTTGACAATATGGAGTTTGCAAATGTCAATAGCAACAAGAAAGTCCTCCTACATGACCACAAGAGGCGCACTGCCCGTGGCGTATCCTGTCCATGACGTGTCGTGACCAAGGGGGTATCCCTGTCCTGGCCCTGTCCGTGGGGGGGGGGGAGTACCTGTCCTGGTACTCTCCAGGGGGTACCCCTATCCTGGTCCTGTCCAAGGGAAGGGGTACCCCTATCCTGGTCCCGATAGGGGTACTCTTCCTCCTGGGAAAGGGCCACGAACCAGAGACTGGGGTACCCCAGAATGGACATTGGACCAGAGGCCATGGGTACCCCCTCCCCCTGGTGGACGAACAAACTGAAAACATTACCTTCCCTCGTACTTCGTACGTGGACGGTAACAATCACGTGAATAAACCAAACCTTACCTCATCAAATATAAGTGCTGCAATGGCGATTTTTATTGACCATCCAAACTTTTATTGTTAACATCTCGGTGGCCCTATTTTCAACAAACTGCTACTTTCCCCAAGCCCAAATCGTTTCTTCAAGTCAAAAAAAAAACAGCATGAGAAATATTTAAAATCACACTTGCTGCTCCATTATTTAGACCTTTAAATACTTTAAAACAGTAGGTGTCCCCCCGCCTATTTCGTTGAGTTTTTGTCCAGAGTATCGCGTTTCTGAGATAAAAAAAGAAAAAGGCACTGCTGATCCAAATATACTTAATTTGAAGAAACAGCTTACTTCAACCTTGTCAACCAGATGAAGCTTTAATTCAAATTATTTCCCAATTCCGAGTTGGTTACTGTGTTTAACTTCATAGTTGTGGCTATTGTTATAAGTATCAAACTTTTTTCTATGATCTAGCTAAGTTTTAATTCTTACAGAAAACAAATATCTGATCAGCAATCCAAATCAGCAACTTTTGATTAAGACACCTTCTATTTAATTCAAAGTGTCGCTGATATTATTGTCCTGTTGAGGACTTACACCAGTCTCCCGAAGGGTTGAAAAATAATTCTGGATTCTATAGAATAGATGGTTAAAGTGGTCAGTAGTCCATACCAACTAATACCGCACAAGGGTTTTTATCCACTGAGACTGTGCCTTCAGCTCATGGGAGTAATGACACAACAGCTACATTGTGAAGCAGTCTTTACTGAAGATAAGTGATCCAAGACTGAGGTCAGTGTTGGTGGGTGGAACATTTGAATGAACCTCTACTGTAGTACTCAATCACTTTACAAGCTGAATCCAGCACTTACCATCAAGCTTAACTTACTGATTCTGCAAGAACAATGTCACAGTAGAGTACATGTCTTAGGTAATCAATAACCGCATGGTCAAATATTATCTAGGCAGAAACAAGTGTAATAGTATCAATTAAGTACCCTTGCTCATCAGTGATCAGTGCACCCCAATTACCTAAGCAGTTAGTTCCTTTCAACTGCTTATGTCACACAATGGTCTGATGACTATTCTGATATTGATAGTTTGTAATCAGAAATTCGCTTTATATGTGGGTCGGTCTAAGCACCAACAAATCTGTGCACTGATAAAAAGTACTTCCAATCAGTGGTACTTGCAATCAGTGGTCAATTGCTGGCCATGGAATGCCAGTGTTATCTGATATGTAAGCACCCATTTCCATTTTACCCTTTTTCCTGCAAAGCTCATCAAGATTTACAGGTATGTGAATACACAAAATGAATAAATATTCAGTACTCCAGATGGTGCTCTTGCATGTGATAAAGAAATAACAATACAATTTTTTTAATTTTTGGAGGACATAAGTCCTTTTCGTGGGGCCACTGATACCACTGTTTTGGACTTCTGTTGACATCTGCCCTGGGTTTCAAAGCCAGGGTGGATTTCTTGCTTGCACACTTTCTTGCCTGCACGCCACTCCTCAGATTCACCTTTTGAAATATCTCTTTCTTCTTTTCCTCGGCTTTGATGGTTATTATAACTGGTCTCTTCTTGCTTTCAGTGTGCTTTCCTATATGTATTACTTTAACAACATCATCCCCTTCATTTCATTGAACCTCACAAAATTCATTCAGGATCTTTATTTCTCTTATGTCTTCAGTTGGTTTGTCCTTTATATTCGTAGCTTGGTTTTCTTTGATCCCAAAGACTATAATATTATTCCTCAATCCTTTCCTGGCTTCTCTTCAGCTTCTTTTTCTTGCAGTCTTGTTTCAATTTCCTCAGTAATATTCTTTTTCATGTCCTCTTTACTCACATAATTTGTGCTTGACATCATAACTACTTATTAAAATTCAATAATGATTTGAAGTACGCAATGCTGTCATATCACAAATAAAATTTAATTAATTTTTAAAATTGAAATTATTTGAATTTGTATGTATTATTTAGTTCAAATCAACGTTTAATTTGAAATAATCACTTCAAATTATGCGCTGTCGACTGGTATTGATTCGTGAGGCTGTTCGCGCAGATAGATAGGAAACATTAGCCAAACCATCCAGACGCCCCTTCATCTGAAGTACACAGATTCAAAATAGTCACATTATTTTTTTTCCTTTTTACGGCATTTTAGACACGTACCTAATCAAGCAGAATGTAATTAAGTTTTGTTAATTTCAGAATGTTACAATCATAATCGCGACGGTTGGTGAATTTTGATTCATCTTCACCAATGCAACAGTCCCCCATCGCCAAATGTGATAATAAAGCTAATGTCAAACCAGTGAGGAAATTTACTGAGTATATAAAGCTTTAGCAATATTCAATTGAGTTTTTCACGATAGGCGTTTCTGTCAGATTATCTGACAGATCTTTACACAGTGAGAGCAAAAGAAAAATTCATCAAAAATTTACCCCAGTGGGGTTTGAAACCAGGACTTCTGGGTCATGAGGCCAATGCTCTACCAACTGAGCTAAGTCAACATTCAGTTGCCAGCCTGAATCTTAATGGCCTTTATAAAGTCATGCTCTATTGATTCTAGAAATGAACAAATAACTTAGTATCCCTGTTTTAAATTTCATTTCTTTTCTCACATTTTACCGACCACGTACAGAGTACGAGGGAAGGTAATGTTTTCAATCGTGTTTGTTCACATGGGAGGGTCCCAATCACAGAATGCACTAGGACTCGTCAGGAAGGAGCCGCCCCCTCCACCTCATCGGATGAGAAGGAGCCCCCCCCCCCTCTCTTCGAAGACAAGAGGGATAGGGATCGGAGACCGTGGCCGTGGCCTTGTAACGTAAAAAAGTAGGACGCGGTTGGTGGAGTACGTGTTTTAGAAATCCTGGATCCACCACTGTTCTGTCCTACTTTGTTTCATAAATAATGGTTATACCCAGACCTTTCATGTTCTAAATAAAAAATTACAACGCAGTGTCAGAAACAGAAAACGATTTTAGCTGGAACAGAAGCTAGAGTGCTCTGTTTTTCATTCATTGTGAACAGACCTGTGAAGTAAGAAGTTAGAAGGTGTTTGTACTGAATCAAAAGAAACTGGCAAATGCAAATAAATGGATATTACAGGAAAATGCGAAATGAACATTTTCTTGATGATGGTTCTAATCATCGCCAAAGAAGCGGGTAAGTTTCTTGAACTTATTAAAAAAGCTTTGCAACTGTTCGCATACGATAGTTCTGAGAGAATTGCTTACACTAAAAAAACTCAACTATTCCAACGTTTTCTTTTCCTGCAAGACTGGAAATTTGTCACAAATAATTCCAGAGCAATTCACTTTTGAACCTCATATTATTTCTGAACCAGACATGCAAATCAGAAATAAGAGAAATTATTACAGAAAGTTTAATATTGAATTGTGACACGGAAGATTTCAAAATATTTAGTTGCGAAGCAAAATGTGGAAAACTTGCTTTTTTCAAACAAATGTGTCTAGTGCTTCAGCATTCACTTTAGTAAGGGTTGCCTGTGTGTCAGTCGAGTTTTTCCTAATGAGATTCTGTAGAATTCTATAGAATTTAAAATAAAAATTTGTAAAAAGTGGTATTTGACCCACGACCTCTTGCTTGAGAGTTAGAGGTGCTAGCAGGGTGCCACATAGACACATGTAAGAGGGACAACATTTAAATGGACCCTAATTCATGCTTCAGTGATTTATCACAGTCTATAGAATTCCATAGAATTCTACAGAATGCATCTTCATAAGGGAAAACTCGAT
>JBCAUG010018512.1:0-10801 GCA_038406175.1 Haplosyllis leylae
CTCAAGACAGCTTATGACATCTCCTAGGACCCTTTTTGATCAATTTTGGCATATGTCAATTTTTGGCGACTCCAGGGTCGTTCAAGTATTTTGGCCAAAATGGGGTGCCTTCAGAAAATCAAAGTTTTCTCAAAGAAGGAGCGAAGACTCATCAAAATGGCATGGGGATTTTAGGTGGCCAGATGACTAGGCTATATGTCATGGTGTGACCTTTCTGCACTTGTCATACCCAGTTCTCCGGTCTACTAGATGGGAAAAATGGGTACCAGTCATTGCCGCCGACACGACAGCTCCCGGAGCTGTTGTGTTGGGAGAGACGCATTGGTCCCTATGGATGCGGGTTGGACATGACTTTTCATGTCCATCACACATGCGTAGTACCCCTCCCTAGACCTATAAAAGGGGCTGCATTCACCCGAAACGGAGAGTCTGATTCGGTCGGCCTCTCGTCCAACAGGCTCAACCAAGAAGTCGTCTACCCTCCAAGATCCCTTGTTGCGACATTCTTCTTGAGCGGCAAACTTGTCGCTCCCCGCTGAGGTCTACAGAGTTATCTTGAGTTGTCGTTAGTCTTTATTTGTCGTCGGCACTTGTTGTACACAACAAGTGATTTTCCATCATTACCAACAAACCGTACGCATCATTGGATTTGCCGAACCCAACCCCATATGTCTGGTAATTCCGTATCCCCCATTGCCACGGCTGACGAATTTTGTAATGAAGCAAAAGTTAGAAATAGAATATTTACAAAACTTTATTGATTCCTTTAAAACTACATCTTGGCTATATGATGGCAAAACTAAGACTGGACAATGAGCAAGCTGTGGTAGGCGTCACCTTAACACAAACAAAGGGGTGTAACTTGAGCAAATAAAGAAAGGGGTGTGAATGCCGGTGGCAGGTCAAGATGCTCGCACATAGGATTTAGAATCTAAACTGTGAAACATGAATTTAACCAATATCGCAACAAAAACTACTCACATGTTGAATATCGTTGGTTGAAAATAAGTAGGTCAGTTTTGGTGGGAACTTACAGTCGACATCCGAAAATCCATCACAGAAAAATAAGGGGGCTGATTGAAATCACGTATGTGCACGATGAAAACAGTTACCCGTTTTCATTCATTTCATTTCATTCATTTCTATGGGGGGGGGGGGGTACGAAGTGAGGGGAGTGAATGAAAACGTTACACCGGAGCAGTTTTGGACAGTGGCTAGCTTTACCTCCTGATGTACGGGTCATTTTACTCTGATGTGTTTCTTGATTTCAGTTTACGGGGTTGTTTACATCGGCCTCCTTTACCAATAATGAGATTTCATTAGTGAGGGACTTCCGACATATCAGAGAAGCTGTTCATATGGTGCCCTTTTCACCTCTGAATCTCATGAACTTTGCATTTTTTATCTGAATAATTTAGCAACTTTATTGATCTTCATTTATTGGTTTGTATTAATAGATACGCGTCATGCGAGTGCAAAACAAATCAATTTCCAAGCTGGAGTGGACCCATTGATGTTGATTTCCAGAAAAGAAAAACAAGCTTGAATGCTTGTGTCAGGGGAATCAATTTGGTTTATAAAAGATTATTTGTATCTTACTTCTGTTCTAGAAAACCTATCTTTTGCATAAATAGGGAGTTTAATCAACTAATCGATGTTTGCAATATATTTTCAACGGCGTTGTTGTGTTGCCTGCAGAACAACCTCAAAATCGGACAAGTTTATTTCATCCATGAACTGTAATTTATAAGACCTTTTACAAAGGTTTGCTGTTCAGTTACAAAAATGAATACTAAATATCCAGGTGAGTTCTTGTTTACCTTTACGGCTCACTGCTAATTACTCCATAACATATGTATATTGTAAAATAATAGTCTGTCTCATTTAGCTATTAATAGTTCACGGGACATTTAATTCGTAAGTGATGCATGGAAAATCAAGTATATATTATTATCATTATCCAATGCGCGGTTCATGCACACAAATAAACACGCGTAGATATTTTCTGTGCACTTCAAAAAAAGAAAAAAAAGACAACCATGCAAAGAGAGGTAAGTTAGATGGAAAACAGAATACGTACGTTAGTGGATTATTTTCTGTGTGAAATCACGCCAGTGCGGAATTTTGCCATAATTCATTTGATCAATTTTTTTTGTGTTGTCGCCTTCATTTCAGTTGATAATGCCTTCAACCAAAGAAAAATTGGACTTTTCGGAAGATCGAGCTCTGATATAGGTGCCCCTACAATTAGATGAAGCAGATCTCAGAGTAAGATTTAATTATGAATATAACTGAATCGTTCATTCAACAAGAAAGAAAATACATTTTATCATATGAAAGGTCTTACTCCCCCCAAAATGTAAAATTAACCTTTCCACTTACTAATAATAAAATATGCGAAATCAAAAATTCTAGTTCAGTCTTTAGCCTAATATTTCCTTTTTTTAAACAGATCTCGCTTCAGCGGAAAGTCCGCAAAGTTATTACCAAGAAGATTAAAAAAGCAAACCTTAAGTGATAGGCGCAATTCAGATCCAGAGGCTTACCATATCACACCATGGAAAGTTCAAAGCTTAGAGAAAAAGAGAGTAGAATCTGAAAAGCAGCCTTCATCTAGTAAAATTGTCACTGAAGATAAAATGACAAGGCCTCAAATTTTGAAAACAAATACTTTCACATTGGGAGATATTTCAGAGAACGATGATAACCTGAGGAGGAGGCAGAGCATTGATGACGATGAACTGGATTACAGGAGTGAAGTAGATGTTGGGGATTTCACTGCAAAGGATATTAAGGTCATCGTTGGTAGAAATAGAGTGCGGATTATCGGAGAAAGGGCCTTTGGTTCATTGGAAGGTACCAATGGATTTCACAAAGTTGTTCAAGTGCCTTCGAATGTTGACCCGTTGTCTTTGAAATCGAATCTGAAGGATGGAAAGGTTGTTCTGACTGGAAAATATGCTCACAAGAACAGAAAATGGACCATAAATAACCGAGGATTAATGACGGTCAAAGATGATGGTTGTGCCAGAATTACAATTGACTTACCAAAGGGTATTGATCCTAGTCAAGTCCGGGTGAAAACAATGACCAAGCACTATCTTGTTGTGTCCAATTCACCAAACACTGATTTATCAAAGTCTCCATCCAAACCTGTTAATGACGACATTGCGGGAGATTTTATAGAAACATTTGAACTTCCATCAGATTGTGATCTGAAATCACTCTCGAAAAGGACAATGGGGGAATCCACGTTGGTAGTGGAATTCGGATCGCAGTTGTCACCCACAAGCAAATCTGTCTCCAGTGTTGGTCACAGGCCCCGGTCGTTTACCTTTTGAAGATCCTGCAGTTTCTGCAATCGAGATCCAGCTGGTTTTTGTGATAATTTGCAAGATAAAATTCTTTTGAGCACTTACTCCCTTGTATACATAAATCGATATATTTTCACAATTCTAAATGAAGAGTCTTTCATATGAACATGATGGAATAAATGCACGAACAACATATCAAAGACTTGCCTGTTAAATTACCACAAAAGTATAAGATTTAATTTTGACCACCGGTGAAACGTTTCCACAAATCCGCCCCCAACCCCCGCTTCAGAAATTCCGTTTTCAGAAACTCCTGGGGCATACTGATTGATGTCAGGACCCCTCCCCACCCGTGATGATTTATTGCATTTTGCAAAAGTGAAGATGAACTTTTAGAGACACGCTGAAAAGTTGTAACTTTTACAGGTGACATTAGATAGATTAGATAGTTACAGATGCGTTCGTAACTTTTACATGCAACATTAAAAAGTTACAGATGATATGTAACTTTCAAGAACCTGTAAAAAGTTACAGAAGCATCTGTAAAAGTTCGGCTACCGCCCCCAGCACATATCATAACATATACACGAATTTCATTCAATGCATTTAAGTCAGTGTAAAATTGCACAAATGTAGCTTGTCTGTGAAAGTTCATCTTAACTTTTTCAAAATCTAATAATCATCACAAAATCGTATGGCCTGTCTCCATAGTTTTACAAAAGTGCATGCAACGTCATATGACGTCATTTGATGAAGGGTTGCTTTATTCTCTATCAAAAACTAATTTGGTAATTGAAATAAATTTATTTTGGGTACACTGTATCGAAATTATTTTCGTGTTACAATCTAATGACATGAGGTTTATGCTAAGTTCTTCGCCTTGCGTATGAGACGAAACAAAAACTATCGCAAACAAACGTCTGTGATGGCGTAGCGTATTTCAGTCGTTTCCATGAACATTGTTTTCCTTGGATACCATTGCGACAGAATTACACTGGTCGACTTTGAGGTTTGTACACACACAGGGATTGAACATAAAATAATATCTTAGAATAAGATAAATTTTTGCACATTTTTGAAGTCTTGGAAATTCAAAATAAGTGCAATTTTCTTACAAGCATCATGGTGTGTTCATACTGTCTCAGTGTCGGACAGTGTGAATGTACTAATACTATAGTCATGTAATCTCGTAATCTTTACTTAACAAAAATTAGATTATGTAATCTACAGCAGTATTATTTCACCCAAAAAGAACAGTTTATTAAGTCTTGATGATAGGGTAATACATCACGAAGTGCGATTGATTCTCCTCAGTTTGTGTTTCAGTTTCCAGCCTCAGTTTCGGTTTTTGGACACTGTTTGCACCCTAATTAACAGTGTACAGACAGGAGACACTGTTCGGACCTAAATTAACAGTGTCCCAGTATCAGTTTTTGGACACTGTTCATGCCCTAATCCTGGTTGGGAACACTGTTCATTAGGGTGTGAACAATGTACAAAAACTAAAACTTCGGCTGTAAACTGAAACACAAACTGAGGCTGTCGGGATCCACATCATGGATATTCTTGAGGTTTCAATATAGTTATTTTCTTTGTTCAAATATTCTGTTAACATGACAAGACCGTTTCTCAAACACTTCCAGGACGCTTTGAAGGAATTTAAAAACGACAAAAATGGAGGCAACAGTGCCAAAAGAAATGTATGACACCACCAATAGTACGTATGGTTTAGGTTGGCACACTGGAGAATCTTTCAGAGGAAGTTTTACTCAAAGCACTCCATACAAAACATTAACTTACAAGCGAGAAGTAAAAACTTCAGAACTGCCACAGAATAGGCATTCTTTATCTTTGGTACAAAATCCAAAGCATCCTTGCGGCATAATGAGCATGTCAAACGTACCCAAAAACACGAGAGGCGAGTTTACCAATGTTCGAAGGGATCTTTATGCCGACAGTCAGGTGAACATGCTTCTTGTATTCTGAGCTAAATTTAAGCTGCTAAAACGATAAAATTCACCTTTGATTTTTTAAACACGTAATCCACGTATTATTTTTCGCATATTCTTCAGGGTTTGTGGTCAAATGCGCAATTCAACACTCCAGGTGCAACAATAGATAGGCAAGTTGGAACGTATTCAAATTTGCAAGGTGGTTATTTTTCATATCTGAAATGTTTTGTCTAAAAAGCAAGAGAATGTATTCGGGATCCAAGAAGGGTAACAATATTCCCTTAAATAGAGAACAAAAATAGGAAAGCTAGCAACGTAGACAAAATTTAAACAGAATACGTAAGTGACTTGCTACTATCCTGTGTATGGTTGTCTTCAATTTGCAGGAGGTTGGGCTAGAGTAGGGCCTTCAACATATGATGCCACACACGGCACCGGTCCATGGGTAAACCAGTGGAGCACCGTAGACTACCAGCCCACCACATTAAGGAGTCTGAGAGATCACCCTAACATAGATCCTCGCGATAATTGGGTTCCCATGGAACCACATCCTCAAAATATATAAAATCAATAGACAAAAATAATAAAACTGAAACATCTCTCCGGCTTTTCTTGCATTTTATGCCGTTATTTCCGTATTTGAAATAAAACTGTGAACAACGATATCTTTTTAGTCTCTTGAATTCCATGTATTTAAACTCTGTATGAATAATATGTACAAATGACTTAGTTGATCAACACATACATCACCTTTACGGTGTAAACAAAATATAAAAATATAATAAACAAGAATTCATACAACATTCATTAACAACGCACTTACATGTCCATTGGAATCATTTAAGTACAACACATGCACGTACTTTTTATCAATTTCAAATGACTGAATTGGAAGAGCATGTGATCTCAATTCTGTATACATGAAGTAAGGAAACATACAGATAACATGCACCAGCCGCAGTATTCTCATTTCGTCTGACTTTTGAATATGTCAAAAAATTTATATCTTCTTGGTTTGGTATCTGAGCGATGCAAATAGGGTTCTTAAATTCACAAATGTCAAAAATCTATTTCATGTTGTTGAATTATATTCAAAGTTCATAAGTTCATTTAACTTTGCACAAAATGCTGTTCACTTTTGATACAGGAGGTAAATAATGCACTGAAATTCAACTGAATACTTCTGACAGCTCCCGGGCCAGCTTCAATCAACCTAATCTCACAACACATTTCTCATTTCTTAATTGGGTCCCTTTACATTTCTTACGTAGCAGGGCCAGTGACAATTTCCAATAGTTACTAAAATACTAACATATTCATAAGTGATGGCAGGATATAAAGGAAAGTTTGTTAGAAAACGCTCTTATTTCACATAATTTGATTTACAGAAGTAGTCCACCAGGCACAGGAATATTGGTCACAAATATGTAGCACAATAACCATCACAAAATAATGTGCAAATAATTTTTTTAAATTGTTTTGGAAAATTTGTATTCGCCAAGTGGGTGCAAATCTATATCACAGTCTTACCCCAGAATTTTTTCTACAAATTCAACACGAGAAATAGAAATATTCTCCCAACTGTGGGAAACAAGGGAAAATATTTATTTCGTTTTGTATGAAATAATCAGGGTTTTCTCAAAAGTACTATTCTTTCTCAAGTTCGTTCTGAAGTCGCAATTAGATAATTCTGAGCCATTGGCTCCACATAATCTTTTACAATGTAAGCAGGTACAAAGAGCATTTGAATGAAAGTTTACAAAATAAAAACAGGTGAGTGATCACTCTTCACAATGAAGTTTTTCAATTTACACAATTTAAATGTCACTTTAAATTTAACAGTTCTAAAAATAATCAACGATATGTCGATCAGGTTTTTGAATCACGCATTTAAATTAAACGATTTACCCACAGCCCACGGAGTCTGACTGCTGTTGTCTCATCGACAAAAGAATTCTTGTAAATAAGAACATTCCGAAAGTATAAAGAAATAAAATTGTAAATGTAACTTTTGGGGAAATAAGTTTCTCATGAACAATCGAACAATAGAACTATCGTCATAAATGAACCACTGGAAGAAACAATTTCCTCGAGATACGAAAATTCCTGTTCGATGCATTGAAATTCTATTTATATCAACACAACTTGTACCAAAATTCATGAATATTTCTATTTTCTTCAAGATGCGCATGGATGCTCCAACACAGAGACTCTAATAAAGCTCACATGTTGAACAGACATGGAATCCATTAAGACAACAGAGTTGTTCACACTGCATGAAAACGAATATTAAGGAAATATTTGTTTCTTTGCTGTTCGCCTTCATTCAGTGTGAATAAGTACTTTCAAGGTCTTTAGCTGCGTTGTTAAACATAGCACAGATGTCCTATTTCTGTTGCATTGGCGAGAACGCGACATTAAAATATTAAGTCAGCTGCATGATTTTGTTTCAAACATGCGTAAAGGTATTCGTGCAAAGTTAAAAATCTGCCCAGTATACCACTTTTTTCTGTTTATCACAGGATAAAATAGAACTGCCTTGCGGATGCCAAGAACATCCCAGTACTGAATTGCTGAAACAAAAAAAAAAAACCTTTCAATTAACACGATTTTCATTTTCAACTTCACTTTTTAACAGTTACATGATGGACACACAGAGGAATTAAAGTTTGTACATACTGATGTTCACGGAGGACTTTCTCTACATGATTCGTACTTTTATTCCACACAAATAAAGCACCGTCTTGTGAACCAGCAATTACATACTGGCCATCTGGACTGAACACTGCTCTTGACCAATCACAGCCCACATGGAATCCATCGGCACTGCAAATGGGAATGTTAAAATTTCGACCAATTAAACGCCAATGATGGGATGTATTTCTTCTGATTAATGTGTGCAATTTTGGCTTCTTTCGCAATTGTTATTTTCCGTTTTGTTTCATGAAACGTAGCCACATCCTTCAGTCCATAATAATATATTTCTTACCTCAGGGTACCAGCAACCTGATTCATTCGTAAATCTATTAATTTGATTGAATCATCTCTTGAACAACTCAGTAAGGTTACTCTATCTGCAATGCAAATTCAATAGCGTTCCAATGGCGCTTTTCTCTGAGGCAATACATGGAAAATATAGGACATTAATACTAGAAACTAACCTGGAGCTAAATCTAATGCTGTGACTCTGCCCTGAAGTAATATTTCTTTAGCGCTACATTCCGATCGTGTATCCCAAAAACGAATTTTCTTGTCGAAATGACCACTGATAATATTCGTTCCTAAACCATCCGAGGTTACAATATCATTGCAACTTGACCCAGCAAAAATTGTTTTAATGCCTGAAAAAGAAGTTTGGGCGAATGTTATAGTAAATTGATGAAGGAAAATAGTGCATCCAGTACTGCGCAATATCCAGCCAAATTACTTCGAAAGTTTTGAAGGTTGTGAGGGGTTCAATTGATGAAAGTGTGACGAAAAATTCTATTTCCAATTCTTAAGGAGTATCCATCGAAAGTATTTTTGTCCCGTTTGAGGTTTGGTCCCTAAAACATTTCATTGTGGATCAATATGGGTTGCGCACAAAATGTTTGTTTGGAATGATGTCTTGAATACAAATCCAGTGAAATCCGGGGAGAGAGGGGGTCTATAACTGTCTACAGAGAGACAGACGGGCAGTACAGTGACGGCCTTGGATAAAACAATTAATAGGATGCCAGTTTAGGTTGCACTTGTGACTCAACCAAAGTTACTTACAAGCTTTACTCCTCAGATCCCATATTTTTAGTGTTCTGTCGTGACTACCTGACACAACTTTACCGGGGTCGCCCAGGAACTTTGCTGCCAATACTTTTCCACTATGCCCCGTAAGAGTATGCTGCAAATATATTTTTGGATATTCGGGAATCAAAGTACAGTAAAACAGTAATGTTAATCAGCGCTACATCTACGAAATTTATAAAACAGACAGGGGAAACTACCCGTAATCGTTGATCAGACAGTGTCCATACTCGACTGGCAAAATCATTGGAAGCTGCTAATATTAAAGTTTCCTGCAATAGAACATTTAACATTGCAATACAAAGAATGCAACGAGATCTGCTGATAAATGAATTATCATCACTTGCAAGACTCGCGGTTGTTTTATTTATTTCGTCACTATAATTTGATAATAAACAATGTTACACCATTATTATCTGCAGTATCTGTCGACACCGAGTGCATCACAATCACCTTTTATGGTCTAAGATAATACAAATTTCGCATTGGTGTTGTACAATTTAAAATTGATATTATTAATCATAAACAATACACCATAGTCACATCAAATAATGGATATTTACAATGAATGAAGCTGGCTAACAACTTAAAAGTTCTTTTTGAGTTTTTTTCTTGAATCTTAACATTGTTCTACTTATTTTGATTTCCGTTTTAATTTTACTCCATAAATTTGGGTCAAATTAATTAAACTTACACCAATATCAAAATCTACAGACATGATCGCTGCATTACTACCCAACAGGATCCCTCTATTATCACATTTGCCTGAAAAATAAAACGACTTCCGATTTAATTTTTGGAATATATGAATAAGTATGTTAGGTGAATCCATCTTCAATTAGAATATTCGGTAATAAAATTACACACGCCAAAATATACTTAGCAGTAAGTTACTACACTTTTTATTACGAACAAATTTCAAACGTTTAACATTAAATTAATACATTCATTTTACTTGGAATGTAAGGCTGGGTCATATCTACTTCTTGCGCAGACTTTACACCTATCAGAAAAGTAGCCATTGAGAGTCATTTCTCTTGTAAAACAGAAGGTAAAATCACCCTCTAGTTCCAATAAATTTTCTCACCGATTTCGCACATTAACGAGACAATAACAATAAGCCCCGTTAAAAACCAAGTTGAACGATGCAAATAAAATTGATTGTTGCAAGTGGGTTTTCATTGTAACAGAACTTTTCAACATTCCCGCTAATGTTTTTGACGCAACACACACACACAGACTTTGCTTTTAACATTGATGAAATTAAATTCGGTCCAACAGGATCTGCTGTTGTCTTATTTTCTTACCTCCGGTTACCTCCCAGAGTTTGAGTTTCCTATCTGATCCGCCGGTAGCAAAGATTCGTCCAGACGGACTCCATCGCACACAGTTAACTTCTCCATCGTGGCCATCCTGGGTGAAAACGATCAAGCAAATGTAACGCACCCAACTTTGTACTTATTGCCACGAAAACAGCATGTAAAAGTTTCCATCTAATGTATTGTGATACTCTTAGTAGTTTACGCTCACATAACATTTATTTTTAATACGAAAAAGCAAAGAACATGACCCTTACAAATTTATGCAATGCCCTTGACGGCACAACGACATTAAAACAAACAGCCGGCGCAAAGTCAGTACCATCTCTGAAAGAATAATAAAGAATTTTTCATTTAAAATGGGCTAAGTTCTTCGCTATTATTACCGCCCGCATCCGAAGGATGGGGGAAGGTAATAGTTTCACACGTGTTTGTC